>VMBQ01001528.1:38851-56713 GCA_007657795.1 Dreissena rostriformis
TTCGCAGATGGAATTTCATAAACCATAATGACGTCACTCGCTACTATTTCACAGATGAAAGTTTATAACCCTTATTGACGTCTCAAGTATTTCGCAGACGGAAGTTTATAAACCTCAATGACGTCATAACTATTTCGCAGACGGAAGTTCATAAACCTTAATGACGTCACTCGCAACTATTTCGCAGACGGAAGTTCATCAACCTTAATGACGTCACAACTATTTCGCAGACGGAAGTTCATAGACCTTAATGACGTCACAACTATTTCGCAGATGGAAGTTTATAAACCTTTATGACGTCACTCGCAACCTCAGTCAGGTGGAACCCCGATGGATAGATCTGAAACACTGTCGAGGATTCCATTCCGCATATAAAAATCTTGCCATGTTGGTCTATCACACAACTCCGCGGGGTGTCAATATCAGGATCTTGGTACAAGTGGATCAACTTTTCCTGAAGATCAATACAAATGACACAGCCTTTGCTCCAAGCTCCGCCAGTACACGTAACATACAGTAACCGCGTCTTTTGGTCAGCGTTTATGAACACATGGCATCGAATATTCTCGTCCGCATGCGCGGTAAGGAGGGAGGAGTTAACAACTTTGCCTTTTATGTCCATGACAATGACTGAATGCCCATCTCCACCAGTTAAGATGAAAATGAAATTTTCTAAAATATCAACACCCCAGCAATTAAGCCGTGTATACATTTTCCTGTCAATTTTGAAGTCATTAGTTCCAATATCAACAAACGCCAGTTCACGTTTAGATGGAATAGAAACCACTAGTTTGTCTTCAGTTACTAAGGCGATATTCAAAGGATTTGAATCTATCGTCAACTCAAATAGTAGATCAAACTTTCCACTTTGCATTTTCAGTTTACTGTTGCTGTCATCACATAATACTATTCATCCATCTTGTAACACTACAGTACTTGTAATATTGCAGAAAAACGATTCACCATGGCAAACAGCGTAGACCCAGATGAGACGCCGCATGATGCGGCGTCTCATCAGGGTCTGCGCTGTTTGCTTAAAATCACCGTTGATCTTGTGAACGATTCTCCTTCACCGTTGATCTTGTGCTCACTTATCTTGATGACGTGCTTGTTTTGTTACGGCTCGGTTTTAAAATTGGCTTTACGTTCGCACCAGGAATAAAAGGTGGTAGAAATAGTTGATTTCTGATCTGTAACAGAATATGCATCCGGATAAGTGGTAATTATATTTTAGCCTCGTTCTGGGAAAAAAGTCTTTATGCGTGTGCGTAAAGTGTCGTCTCAGGTTAGCCTGTGCAAACTGCACATGCTAATCTGGGACGACACTTTTCGGACATGCATTAAGCCTCTTTTTCCCAGAGCGCGACTAATTGAAATAAACGTAAAATAAGTTAAACAACGCTTAATAAGACTTTAAACAAAAAGCAGATACAGATTTGGTTTTTCCATTCCTGTACTATGACATTTGTTCATTGTTTTGAATGGTATAAAAATGCAGACACAATATTCGAATATACTATTAAACTAATTGAGTTAAATTGTAAAATATTGTCTTGGCAATAGCCCAAGTATCATTATGCATAGGTTCTTCAAACCTTGTACACAAATGCCAGATTTACAATGTTTTGTTTTTCCTAAAAGATAGTTTCAATGTTTTTTTTTATATATAAAAGACAGTTTATTGGACTATCAATAACTCACAATGTATTGAACGTATTGAGCTGGACGGAGGAGCTTCCTAATGCTTGATTGAAGATATGAAATACCTTACCACCACCCCAAGTCAAAATACAGGCTATGAAAAATGAAACCTCTGCCCTAAGTCAAAATGCATTAAAGTTTTAGGTAACATGTGCCTTCAAAGCAAATTAGATTCCACATTCGCGTTGTCCCAAAACTGGGATGTCATTCAGTGAGGTAATGCTGGTATGTCATTTAGTGAGGTAATGCTTTGACGTCATTAAGTGAGGTAATGCTGGGATGTCATTTAGTGAGATAATGTCTGGGATGTCATTTAGTAAGGTAATGCTGGGATGTCATTTAGTGAGGTAATGTATAAGATGTTATTTAGTGAGATAATGTATGGGACGTCATTTAGTGAGGTAATGCTGGGATGCCATTTAGTGAGGTAATGCTGTGATTTCATTTAGTGAGGTAATGTCTGGGACGTCATATAGTGAGTTAATGCTTGGATGTCATTAAGTGATGTAATGTCGGGGACGTCATTTAGTGAGATAATGCTGGGATGCCATTTAGTGCGGTGAAGCTGGGATGTCATTTATTGCGGTAATGCCTTGCACATGTGCTCAGAAGTATTCAATTCTTCCCAATGTAATAAATCTAATACTAGACACGACGGAGTTGTACTGAACAGAACCATGTAAGTGAAATTAAAGGACAGATAGGATTCAAGTACATGTACACGTTAATAAATATTGTTTACACATACAGGAAACTCTATATGTCGCCGGGTGGTGAAAGTGTGTGGCCAGTCCGGGACTCGAACCCGGGGCACCTCGCTTACAGGGCGAGTGCTCTCCCGACTGAGCTAACCGGGCCGCCACACATCTTTTCACCAATCCCGCTTAAGTTCGGTACCGTGACATTCTCTCCTGCCAAGTTGGAATTCGTCCTCGAATTCGAGTCACAGGGAACAGTGAATTACTGATCCTGATGAACCAACGGGTAGGTTCTATGGAGAACTGTAATTCATTGAACTGCAAGCGTCACGGTCCCCCGTTGGGCGCCATTGTCTTCGGGTGGTGAAAGTGTGCGGTCAGTCCGGGACTCGAACCCGGGACACCTCGCTCACAGGGCGAGTGCTCTCCCGACTGAGCTTACCGGGCTGCCACACATATTTTCACCAATCCCGCTTAAGTTCGGTACCGTGACATTCTCCCCTGCCAAGTTGGAATTCGTCCTCAAATTCGAGTCACAGGGAACAGTGAATTACTGATCCCGACGAACCCACGGGCAGGTTCTATGGAGAACTGCAATTCACAGAACTGCAAGCGTCACGGCCCCACGTTGGCCGCACATTTTTCACCACCCGGCGACATATAGGCCACGCCGACTTTAGATCGTACCTTACCTTTAACATTATTTTTATTAACAATGCTTGTTTTCTTTTGATTAAATGTACGAGACATAATATCATTGTTTTTTTCCTTTAAAGCAGGACACAAATGATTTAGGGTGTATATATTTACATCCAAGTTTAAAAGGTTACAATAGGATTCGTTATTAGAGTCGTAACATTTCTATATTCTTGCGCCACAATAATGTGTTACAATGCTCACATTACTTTATACTTGCGCCACAATAATGTGGTACAATGCTCACATTACTTTATACTTGCGCCACAATAAGGTGTTTCATTGCTTACATCTCAAGCTTAAGTTCGCCTATTTGCTGTAACTTTTCTATGAGGTTCTCAACAAGGGGGTCGAAACAGATAATGGTGTTAACATACTTTAGAGTATCTATTTCTTCACGTATACTCTCTCCATAATCCGAAAGCTTCTCGGCGACCGTGACGATGATTTCGGCTTTCTGTACCTAAAAACAGCAATTATTGTAGTAAAAAAATACAAAAAAGCAGATTTATAAACAAAGGGGCAATTGAGGACCCTCTAAATTTCGTTTTAGGAAACCACGTGGTAACTTCATGTGAAAGAAAACCTGTTATGCCAACCATAATAAATCTCACATAAAGCACATTGCGGCAATGCAGTAAATAGTTTTATTATTATATTGCTTTATTATTGTATACGTTTATTAATTCAATCTGTTCAAAAGTGTTTGGCATTTTATTCAATAAGATGTATAATAACCTTATAACAGCCGAATTGCCCGTGAAATAAGTTACCATGAGTGTGTTTGCTTTTCATGTAAGCCAAGCAATAAACTAATAAAAAAAGTCCAAACAATACGAATGAACTAATTTAAATGTTACAACTTATAGTCTTTATTAATATTAGTGAGCCAAGTGTACATAGTGTGCGTGTTTTGCATTTCATTCAATAAGATGTTTCATTACCTGATTGCCGTGAAATACCTAACATCGAGTGTGCTTCCTTTTCATTTAAACCAAACAATAAACTTATAAAAAGGCCAAACAGTAAACTTATAAAAAGTAACAACGTATAGTCTTTATTTATATAAATAAGCCATGTGTACATAATGTTTCTGTTCGGTATGAACAGAAACATTATGTTTCGTATCTCTGTCTGGGCTGCCGCTATCTGCTCCACGGAGTTACCAATGTCAGCAATCACCTTGTTGCATCTCGCTGTCCTCTCCGTTAGACTGTCACATTCCGCCATGAACGTCGCATCTGTCAGTGTACTGTAACACTTAGAATCGTCCACTAGTTAATACCACAACGCTCGCCCATAATCGATTTTTCTGGAGCTGATCGCTCATACGAGTAAGTCACTGTTGTACACAATTATACATTATTCATTTTTTTTTTTAAATTAAGCTCTCCTATTTCAATGGAGAACTTGTATAATTAAGGCAGTAGGTACCTAATGCGATCGGCAATAGTCGGTCGATATCGCCGTATTCGGAAAGCGTTCGGAAACGATTGGTTATCTTCGTCAAAGTCCGGAAATAATACTTAAAACACTAAATAAATGATTGTTTTTTTTATTTAAGAACTAAACACACGAAAAAAATGTTGTGTTTTATTTAAGAACTAAATGTGTTCATATTCTTAAGATTTATTTACTTTAAAATAAAAATATTATATTATTTTTGTTTGAAAAAATTATTTTTGTTCACGTCACAGCTGTTGACATTCTGTTAAACATGAAAGTACGTTAAGAACATATCACTTTCTAAAATGGTCAGAAGTGGGTGGTGAAATGTTAAAGAATTATTCCTTATATAAGCATTCTATATATAGTTTGGAACAATATGCACAACTAAAATTACATATAATTCAGTGATACATGAACCAGTTCTAATGAAATCTTTCAAAAAGAGTAAATACTCACATCTTTTCACCTTATAAACCACTTTCTTCTTGGGCGTTCAAAGTCCTTATTTTCTTATTTTCTTCATAAATCCACTGATACCAGCTGGAACATACACCACTGTAGAACGTAGTGTTAGAGTATTATTAAATATAACACACTAGAAACACTGAAAAAAGCATCCCTTTTTAAAAGAAAAAATGTAAACAACTGGTTGCTATGTAAGATTGGAAATACCTTGACATTTTGCGGTGAACTGCGGCTTTATGCATGGGTTGCCTTTGCACTTTGGGTGACCTTAAAATTGTATTATTCATGTATCATTATATCAATATTAAGTTAAATTTAGCCAAATTTCATTATATATCAGAGTTTATACATTAAGATTTTAATAAGCAACTAGAAAACCCCAAAATATATGTGATATTCAAATTTATACTGAAATCCATTGCACGATAATAAATGGAGGGTAGGCATACTCAAAGTGTAATTTCTTGAGATACGAACGGTAAAACTTTCTGAAATTCATTAAGTGTGTAGAAAATATGTCATGTTAAATAAATATGTACAATATATGCATTTTATCCCACTACAAGTGACATAAAACGTTATTAAAGTTTCTTGTCACTGAACGATTTGTTGTGGTTTTTGCCATTTTATCCATATGCGTGCAATATTATTGAAGATCAAAGGCACAATTCGCTTTATATGACACTTTTTTAATGCTGTATCTACTAGCACAATCCAGTTGATTACGTTTATTAAGTAAATTGTCAAAATATATGTATTAACCATTTACGCAAACTATACATTTTGGATATAGGGTAAATCCATAAAAAAAACGCCCAACCGAGTCAAGGAGTAGGTGTATTCAACCAAGTATAAAAAGTTTACCGGCTGGTAAAAAGTTATAAAATTTTGCAATTAGTTGTGATATACAATTTTCAATGTGGAAATAATAACAAATTGTGATTCTGGAAAAGAATCCATTATCGTCCCACTACCTTAAGGTCAATTTTATCTCGTTAGTCGTATGCACATTTAGTATATAAAATTCAGTTAATATTTTTTGGAAAGATATTAAATATTTAAAATAATAAAAAGGGTTAACTGGATTGCATTTCGTTTTGTCTCGAATTCAGGCAATTACAGTATTTGGTCAGACGCATTTGTGATTTATATGGCTATATTTTGTCGAGGCATGGGACCAGTCATCTGGAACTGATTCAGTACATGTATGATATACGCTCGTGAGCTTCCCGTTTCGACAGATGGGCTGATTGTGATACGCAGTTCAGGCTGAACATTTCCCAAAATCCGAGCGGTCGTTTTGACACAATTGTGACGTGTTCTGAGAAAACTGGGCAAAATGCTTGTGCGTAAATTGTCATCCCAGATTAGCCTGTGCAGTCCACACAGGCTAATCAGGGACGACAATTTCCGCTTTTATGGAATTTTTCGTTTAAATGATGTCTCATCTTAGAGAAAATCCAGTTTAGGCGGAAAGTGTCGTCCCGGATTAGCCTGTGCGGACTGCACAGGCTAATCTGGGATGACACTTTACGCACAAGCATTTTGCCCAGTTTTCTCAGAACACGCCACAATTGTGGATGCTATCTAGGCATTCCGTTTCAGGTATGGCTCCTATCGACGCTAGGCCGTGTCACGCTAACAATACAATGGGGTTCTATTCTTTTACCAATTGCTTATACTCGTGTTGTGTAAGTTAATTCTCTCTAATGCATCTGTATTTCTGTATTGTTTTAATCATATCATAAACTAATATACCGTAAATGTCTTGAACGAGACTATTTGAACTACAAACAATCACAAGTAAATTGCAATCAACTGTTGTATAAAGCCTTAAGCATTGGTTATTGTCCTACAAAGCAGTAATCAGGTAATTGTCCCCTACCGGTTTCACCGGACATGGTTTGCGCTCTGTCGGTCTGTCAATTAGTCTGTCTGTCTGTCAGTCAGTCTGTCTGTCTGTCTATCAGTCAGTCAGTCAGTCTGTCACACTTTTATGGATCCTGCGATACATTTAAAAGTTCTTCATATTTAAGCATTGGTTATTGTCCTACAAAGCAGTAATCATGTTATTATGTTTTCAAACCGTACAGGGGGCACAATCATACCGAGTGCATCGCTCACCACTTTGCAAAACAAGACCGTGTTAAGAGCAAACGATGGTTGTTTCCTTTTGCTAGAAAGCAAACAGCTTATAGATCATTTGCTTGTAAAAGAAAATAACTACTCTCTTCATAATAAGAATAGTCAAGCCCCACAGACATTCTCGTCAATATACGAATGTCTTTTCTTTAAGGCGGGAGATAAAATGCCTATACAAGATAAGACAATACCTGAAGCATCACTAAACAAAACATTTACGCCTCGCTCTGTGAAAAGGCGGTTGAATGCATGTGCGTAAAGTGTCGTCCCCGATTAGCTCGGTGAAAAGGCGGTTTAATGCATGTGCGTAAAGTGTCGTCCCCGATTAGCTTGTGCAGTCCGCAAAGGCTAATCGGGGACGACACTTTCCGCCTAAACTGGATTTTCGTCAAGAACTGTATTCCTTTAAACGAAAAATTAAAATAAAACCGGAAAGTGTCGTCCCTGATAAGCCTGTACGGACTGCATAGGCTAATTTGGGACGCAACTTTACGCACATGCATTAAACCCCCTTTTCACAGAGCGAGGCTCGTTTTTAACTGGATTCTCATGAATGACTCCCAACAATTCGATGAATGTGAATACTGAGATTGTAGTCGTTAGAATATAATATAAGTGTAATAAGACCATCAGGTATGTACAAGGCGAGATACTATTGATACCGGACTACCGGTAGTTTGTTGTACATCAATGCAATGTATAATTCTGTATATCAGCCTCGCTCTGTGAAAAAAATGCTATATACACGTTTGTTAAGTGTCTTCCCGGATGAGCCTGTGCAGTCCGCACAGGCTTAACAGGGACGACACTTTTCCTTTATTTTTTTTTCTATGGAGAGACTTCCTTTAAACTAAAAATATCATACAAGCGAAAAGTGTCGTCCCTGATAAGTCTGTGCGGACTGCACAGGCTAATCTGAAACTGTAAACACATGCATTAAGCCCCGTTTTCCCATTATGTATTTGATTGTCCGGACATAAAGCTGTTCACTTTTTTGTGTATTTGAACAGCCCTTACCTTTGTGATATAATGGACATTTATAACAGTAAATTATAACTCGACCAAAGATGTTAAATATATTTATTATGCAATCAATTCTGTGACATTACACAAAATAAACGTGCTGTAATGTTTATAACTTCAGAGATGTTCCATAAACCGTCAAATTTAGTTTTCGTAAATTGTTCAGCATTACAAAAAAGGTCAATGAATATGACAAGATGGTCTATGATACAGCAATTGATGGCCAGTATATATAATTGTAAAATTTAAAGATTAAAAATAAATATATCTTTCTTATTTTTAATCTTTAAATTTTACAATTATCTATTAATGATGATTTGAGTATGTGTTCGAGTATTATTTTTTTTATTATACCGAATTTATATAGCGCCCTTTTCATACAAGAGTGCACGTTCAAAGGCGCTTTACATAAGAACATTTGACGTATCGCAGATACGAATACATTTTGCAACACAGTTTCAAAAGAAATCGATCAAAGCTACTCAATTATACTATAAAACTACTCTATTATACTTATACTATAAGTACGACGTNGCGTGAGGTTAGGTTAGCTTTTAAACAGGTTTCATCTCCCGCTGCTTGGTTTGCTTTGACTTTTCCATGGCGGTTACCTTAGCTTTACCGTATTTATATTCTCTATTATACTAGCTGATACTAACAAGAATGTCTCTCCTGAAAATCTTTCTGGAGTTTCATTATCTTATATGTATAACCACGCCTGCTTACGGCAAGCTCCGACTATCACCCGTTTACAGTAAATGATTTTACAAGACATTGTAGGCAAACAAAGAAATATAAGCAATCTTATAAAACAGATATTAGGCTTAAAGCCCCATTACTACTCAAAATCAACGAACATTTCGAACAATATTTCGTAAAATAAAGTTAAACAATTAAAAAATCAGTGTTCCTTATGGCAATTGCTGACATTTCAACGCCAGATATGGTCTGGTAACATAGATGTTTGTATATACAAAATGCTAGTTTTTATATATTTTGGCATATTTTATTCCATTTTTTTAATTTCCCGCAACGATATCTATTCATACGACACACGAACACTAACATGGTACACTTAAAGTGTTCGCGTGTCGTATGAAAAGATATATTTGCGGGAAATTAAAATGGAATTTATTGTGTCACAAATAAATAAAAACGAGCATTTTGTATCTACAAAAATCTATGTTACCAGAGCACATCTAACGTTGAAATTTTGGCTATTACTATAAGGAACACTCATTATTTTTATGTTAACTTTATTTTACGAAATATCTTACGAAATTGTCGTTGATTTTTTACCGTTATAGTTGCTTTAAGTCATAACTGTGGTAATTTCCTCGTGTTTTTGTTAGATGTAAAGTAATTATCCGCCGATACTCAAAATGTTCCTGACCTGTCGTGTATTGGTTTAGTGTTCAATGTTCTCAACAGTCACAGAGAGTGAGAAATCTTAGAGTAATGTTGATGTTGGAAAATATTGTTTACGCACCCCAACATATTGGAGCCGCGGGTCCTAAGGCCCTTGCTCGCCCAGCTACAGCAGCAAAATAAAACTCTGATTATCAGCAAGAGGGCTTTATTTATGGCACCTGACCGATTGCCTTAATAACACGGCAAACACACCATTTTTAAGAAAGCAGTGAACACAGAGAAGATTATTAAGGCCATTCTTGCTAAAAGACTTAATGTATTGCAAGTGAATTAAAACTACCGGGTAAGTAAATCGGGTTATTGAAACTAAGTTAAATGTATTTTGTTCTGGTCGTTCCATGTAATTTACATCGAAATGAAGATGTTAAACGTTTTTAATTTTTCTTTTTATGTGTTTATTTAGTATACACAAATAATTTCAGCAACACATTAGTAATACAATTGTTACAAATAAGTTCATCAAAATATTAAAGTTTATTATATGATCAGAACTGAAATGATACATAAATGTACAATCCAATACCCAACTCTATCCAATTAGTTCATTGGGAATTAAGGCAAAGGATCGCCTCTACTACTTCTATTTAGTACACCATGAAATACAATATATTGTTGTTTTTATTACATTACAAAAATGGAAGTTAACGTCAAATAAAATGGCATTATAAAATGATTTTGTACATTGAATAAAGCGAGTATATGTATGTGATAACTATTTAATATTCGACACAAAGCACAACATTTCGAACTGATACATACTACAAAGCCAAACAGTTCCTCTGATGTAATAACATTAACACAAACAATATGTTCTACAAACAATATCAACTTGTCACTATATTTTAACTGCTGAAGAGACTTCAACTTCATGTCTTGCAGTCAAAGCACGCAACATGTTTTCGATTTATTGCAACCTTATCCAACGCGAGCTGAAACTCTTGAATAAACCGCGATGACCTTAAGCAGCCAAACGAGCCACATATCTTCACATACAGGTTCAGATTCGATAACTCGCTCGAAGAAAGGCCTTTAAAATACATCGGTTTCACGTCAAAATGTTTCCCATTCCTTGCAAAAACAACCCCGCGTTGTTTCATCAGCCGACCTGGTATCAGGGAGACTTTTGCTAGGATCTTTTTAGCTCCCATGTTGAACAATGATGACGGAGGATGTCCTTCCAGCTCTATCCATACTGCCAACTGTTTGCTCGAGTCTGTATACTCCATGTTGCATACAAACTTAGCATCGCCCGGGCCGGAGCGCAAAAGTGACTCCAACGGATTTGTATGAATGTCATCTGTTCGTAACTCGTTCTGTGAGATACAAGCTCCTGGTGGTGAACCATACACCATTTTGCCGACTGGAATTACATTGTTTCGCTGACTCAAATTCGGCGTTTCTAAGTATTTTGAAATTTCATCATCTGTATCGCTTTCATTGTCAACACAATGCTCAGGTATCAACGATTGCCTTTTTTGGTATTTTTTGGTGTCCACTACAGGGAATAGATCCCGCGTTTTATCCAAATTCGTCGACAATCTTATCAAGTCCAAAATGATGCCCTCAGTCTCCGTTGACGTCATCATATTTTTATTCGAATGTTTCGCTGAACTGAGCACCTAATTTCAAAGTATATTTTACCCTACAGTGTTTTATAACTTTAAAATACTGAATCCGCTCCGTCACGCTGGCCAATACCATACGAACTACACAACACTCACTGAATTTGTGTCTTTATACAATTCAAGTATGACGTCAATAAAGGTTATCTTTATAAACAACTTCAAAGTACTAATAACAACCAGCGCTGAGTCTTTCACAGCATTTGCACATCTGATATTTGTTATGCCGTAGCTGCTTTTATAACTCATGAGTCAGAGCAAACGAACCCGATACCCTTACAGGCAGACAGATAGATATACACTCTTAAAATTCGAGTACCCTAAGGTATTTCGTAATCATTACAAGAATACATAACGTAAGCGAAACATAAACACAATTTAAAACAATGAAACTATTTACGTATCTGCCTTAAACACAAACTAATAAAGTTTGGAAAGAAATTAATAAATGGCGTCAATCTGAATCTCAAGCAAATAATTTTAGATGATTTGTTTCGTTCTCTTTAAAAAATAGGGATGCAACAGGTTAACCGGTTAACCTACTGAAACAATCAGTTGAACGGTAACATTTTCTATTAAAGTTTAAACTGATACTTTCTTTAAATAAAGCATTGTTCATAAAATAAATCGTTCACATGTTATATGTACATACTGTCAATTAGCACTGCAACCTACACAAATTAACATGCCACACCGATGGCGAGAATCAATAAAGTGACAATAAACACAGTAATAAAGCATTAAACCAATACAATTGTGTTCTAGGTCTGGTCGGTAAGCGCAGTGGTTGGTACACGCGCTTCTTACCTTGGCGAACCGGGTTCAATCCCGGCTCCCGGCGCATGTGAGATTGGTAAGTGGTCACCATACCTGACAGTTGGGTTTTCCTCCGGGTACTTCGGTCTCCCCTTACAGCACAGGACCACACCAGAAATGAATATCTTTCGGAAAAAAATAATTAAAAAAAGCTTGAAATTGCAGCTATTATTAAAAGTTCGTCCCAACTTTCGTGAGTCTGGTAAAGTTAATCAGGTAGGAATGGAGTACTAAAAAAATGAAATACGAAACACACACCTTTTTTATTACAAATAGAGGTTATTTTTTATAATAAGTACCATTGTTCTTTTTTACTCGCGAACATTTAACTTTGAATCTGTGGGGCGTTCGGGTTATAAACGTTGATGTTATTGACACGTTTATTTAACTCGCGTAAACTCAATTGCTTGAGAACTTATTTAATGCTTTATTAACCAAGTTGCAAGACAGACTGCTCTCCAGAATAAAGTGTATACAAATATCAATTGTAGTAAGAGAATCATTATTTTGACATCATGACCAGTGAGCGTCGTATTTGCTCTATCAGAATTTAATATTATTCGTATAAGTAAGTAATGTCATTAACAATACAACCACCACACCGTCGGATGAAAGTTTTAAGAAAGAAAATTAACTAATCTAATTAACACAAAACACTACTCGTGAAGCTGTTGAAATCATATGTGCTATTTATTTATTTCATAAGTCCGTCAAGCGATCTAGCTGGTTTTCGAACTTGGTCGAAATGTTATGCATACAAACATCATTACCAAGTTCCATGATGATCCGATTTAAACTGTTTGAGTTAGTGTGCGCTTAATGATATGTGTGCCATGTTTTTTTATTAATCAATGGCCATAATTCATTAGTGCTTCACGCGATCTGGATGGTTATACTGTTCTGGTTTACTAAGATAGTATGCCCATCTCCAAGTTTCATCATGATTCGATTTCAACTGTTCGAATTATTGAACAGACATCGTTTTCTCTGACACCCCCTTCTTTCTCGTCCGACTTCATGCCAATGTTTCTTTAATACACCCGTTTTGTAAACGGGCGAATAATATACATTATTGTAAGCAATAATTATATGATCTTATACCACATATATTTTTAAACGTCTTCGCTGTGTTGGTAGATCTACATACAAAAGTGAATTGACCTCACACTTTATGTGAATGAGTAGGGGGGGTAACTTCCTATATACGGGTATATAGGGGTGTGCCGAAAATATGGGATGTGTTTTTCGACTAAAATTATAGATAAGGGTATAGTTTTGAGCATCTAAGTATAGATATGGGTATTGAAATCAGAAATTTGCTTGTATATACATGTAAATGCATATAGATTTGAAAGTATCCGTATCAAAATGGGTATGATAAATTTCATTCTTGATTATAAATGGGTATCAAAAAGTAAATTTTGCCCAGGTGTATCTGCAATCACATAACCTGTTAATATGCAGGTGTAACTTGGAACATTACTGTCTTTCCAGGGAGTATACTATAGGAACCAGACTGATAGAGATTTGGAACTAATTTATTATTTCTACTAGCATGATACAGTGGTATAATATCCCTGGGTACAATATGGTCATTATATAATGATCATGAGATCAATAAATTTTCTGATAAGCCATTTAGCCCAGCCAAGCACTGTATGTATGTGCCTCTCACAGTGATCAACATTTTTTACCAAATTGAATACATGTGTACACGGAATTATACTCTGTCATTGTGACAACTTGGATAATAATATATGTTATGTAGAAAATTTTGATTATGTGTGGAATCATGAAATCGTTATCACAGGCTTTGAAAGTAAATTAAGAAAACATATTTAATTTCCGGTCATATTTAAATATAGGATTTTATTAAAAGTTGAAAACATATTTTAAATGGAGATTTCTATTACAATAGACGAATTTTAAAGTAACCAATCTGTTTTCGTAGACAGTTTAGATATATCTCTAGCTCAACTAAGAGAAACGATGTGTGAAGATGAACTAACTCTACCTACACATTTCTGTTTTTTGTCTAAAAAGGAGCAGAAATCACGCAAAAACAAGAAAACAAAGTCAAATTGTCATTTTTGGGGGAAATATACTGTATTGATATGATAGAGATAAAAATTCTAGTATGAAATGTGTCCACTTTATCATATGCTAGTATTGAATTGGGTCCAGTTTATCAAAATTCTTGTTTTGAAATGGGTCCACTTTCTCAATGGTATCGTATACAAATGGGTCTGCATTTCGGAAGTCTCAGTGGGACACACCTACCCTAAAATTTGAGAAGTTACCCCCCCCCCCCCCCNGGGGGTAGATTGATTTCCATCACTTGCATAATAACACGTGCCCTTTCTGGAATACTGGACTGGAATTCGGATGTACAGTATACGTACTGACTTAAATTGTAACCTCAGACTTTTCGAACATTTTCTTATTTTGGATTTTCATTACAATATATTAAAATAGATATTAATTAGTCATACGGTTCTTTTTATGCGGTTTATTTAGCATAAACTAAGTTAAGTTACTATGTTGCGCACTACTGAGAATTTGTTTTTATTTCTGATAGAGAATGCATGGTGTAAATTTAGAATCAATACGACAAAGGACGGGAAATAGGGAGAGTACCATAACATCCGGTTGATTCTAATTACTGGTTCTCAGCTCAACAAACCGTCTTCATTTATGCCTTCCGATGGATGGGAACCAATTACTAGCGATTCACCACCGGGGGTCAGATGTCAAAGATATCAATTTTCGCACAGTGCTAGTGCCTAGAACGTCTCAGAAACAGTGATGTGGCAGGTTATTTGGAGAACATGCAATAAGATTTAGACGGGTTTTTGTATTATTTTATTTTTATACAATTGTTTGAGTTTTATTGATAAAGCGAACAAAAGTTTGGGTTGGAAATGGACTTGTTTACATTTTTGACATTTCTATCACTGTGTGCTTGGTGCCAATGCATTAATGGTAAGTGGAAGTTATTAAAGTTTATTGTCCTAAGCAAAAAATGTGTTTTTTGTGTGTAAGTTTCATATGTTTCACTAACTTTGTGAACACAACTTCATGTGTTATTTTTTATTAAAAATGGGCTGGATTTGAAATGAAAGCATCAAAATGTACTTTTTTATCGGATACAATACATTGTACTTTGAGTTTTCTGAATATGATCTTATCTTGGTGTTACCTTGAGATAAAATCACCAAGAGATGATGAGTGTACATGACTTCTTACATGTATCTCCTACATAAACGGTTAGTAAGGGGTTTTATTTACAATTAATCACAATGCATTGTATGTTTGTTTTTTATATTTAAAACACATAGAATGTATTTATCTTATTAATTTTTTTTATTTTTATTCAGTTTTCATTAAATTATAGGTTCACTAATTTCACTTCTGACATGTTAAAATTACCTTTTTAAAAGGGGAAATGTGTGTCAAGACCCTTTTGAAAAATGTATAATTAAATGTTAAGAAAATAATCCCAATAGCTATGGATATACAAGATACTGGTTGTTGTGTTCACTGATCAGTTGGTACATGTGGCAACCATAGTCCCTGAAGGGTGGTCATGGTGTACAATTTGAATAATAAACTGGATATGCCAGGCATAACCTTCATGCACCCAAACTTCTTGAAAAAAATTACTCACAACACTAAACGTGTTCAACTAGTTTAATGTATTTTCTTTATCCATCTTAACTTCATTTTTCCATTTCCATAAAATCAGAAAGTAAAATAAATTGATACAAAAAGTAATCACCATAGATGAATGAAAGGGATAATTTATTTAATCACAATTATGACTTTGCCATCCAACTAGAACATGTGTAGATTATGGGATTTACAGACGTTTCGCGCCCAAGTATTTTCGCACCCTTGTTATTTTGCCCCATAGACGTTTCCGCCCTCGTCGTTTCGCCCCCAATTTTAATTCGCATAAGAGGATATTTATCATGTCAATTACTTAACTTATAGTCTAGAGTAGTAACAAAAAACAAAAAAGACATTATTGTTTGATCTATTTATTTATTTGACATTGAATAACGTAAAATAACAGTGTAAAACACATGAAATTAACAAATGAACACATACGATCTTTCAGTAGTTTAGTAAAACAAAACGACAATTAAAGCATTCTTTATTTTTATATTTTATGAAGTACATAAACAGAACAGCTTACAAGCAACGTGAAGAAAAGTCCGTAGAGTCTATTTATTTATTTGTCATAAAATAACGTAAAATAACAGTGTAAAACAATGTGATGAAAGATCTTTCAGTATTTAAGTTACATAAAACGACAATGAAAGCATTCTTTATTTATATATTTTATGAAGTTCATAAACAGAACAGCGTACAAGCAACACGAAGAAAAGTCTGAAAAGACAAACATCAATTGTAGTGCATTTTTATTACACATTTTATTCAAATCCAATGAATGAACAAAATACACAACACAATACATTGTTCCGCTAATTGGGGGCGAAACGACGAGGGTGGAAACATCTTGGGCGCGAAACATCCGAGGACCGATTACGGTGTACAATACAAACTGCATGCTCTTTCCAGGGGCGTAGGTAATAAGCCATTATTTCGGCTAGTCATCGTTATATAAATAAAACGTATAATCCCCAAAAAATCGCTGTCCCAAAACCAGTATTTTTGTAATCACGCGCCGTCAGTGCAGAAGCCATGTGTCTGCTCTGAGGTTGCCAATAGTGATGTGTCAATATCCCTTGTTAGGTGTCATAAACTAGGGGCCGGGGTAAATGTCATTGCATTAATTGTTTTATTGTTCTTTTCTGTGATTGCACTGTTGGTGTTTTGATTAAGGACAGGCTATTCTTTTAATTTTAATTGATCGCTTTAATTCAAAGGTAACTGGCACTTAAAACAATTTTAGTTTGAAAATATTTTTGTTCTCTAAGTATAACAGTTATTATTTGATTAGAAATCATTGAAACAATATCATATATGTAATTGTTTAATGTTCAAAATGAGTATTCCCAATCAGCCTCGAAATTTTGTGTTTCCTAAGCCTACATTCGGGAAGAAAAAGCCAGAACGGCGTTCATTACGCGAACAGTGCATGATAAATTGTGTCTTAAAATGAATTATGCCGTAATTTTTGTTCATTTAACTTAATTTAATAATATTTATTCATCCTGGTTCAGTATTTTAATAGTGCTCGAAATGTGGATATATTCTTTACTAATCATGTCATATTGTATTGGTTGTTGTGTATTTTCATGTGAGTAGTGTTTTATCCAGGCTGTTAAACTGCGCGTTAAAATGCCCTTTTTGAAAGTAATGCGCCATGCCCCTTTGCCTTACTGGGAAAAACACTACTGTTGCCTGTTGGTATTTATAACAGTCTTCCCATTTCAGTTGTTAAATATGTCCATCAGTAATAAAATATATGTGTTGTGAATGTAATGTTAATGTTATTATTTCTCATATCACTTGTTTAACTCCGACATTAAAAAGCATAAGCATTTACTTAATTATATGTTTTAATTAGCACGAGTTTTTGGAAAGAAAATAATAACTGTTGAGATTTCTGGGTCGTGGGCGGCTGCATTGGACAAACTGATTTCATGACAAACTGAGAATGAGACAAAAATCGAGCATTTATATCAACATGAAAGTTCCCCCAAAAGGCCAAAACGCACCATATTAATTGTAATTATAAAAAAATTTGGAACTACAGGAGAGGACAACCCTCTCAAACGAACCCCTTTATGTTCCCAGTACAGAAACTGGACCGCCCCCCCATGTTTGGAGGTTATCTACGCCCCTGTACC
>VMBQ01001528.1:58720-69168 GCA_007657795.1 Dreissena rostriformis
ATATATATATATATAGTGAGGCACTGACAATCAAGAATTGTAGTATGTCTTATGTTTATAAAAAAAACAACATTTGCTCAGTGCTTGGAGTTGTAATAGTGTAATTTATAGTTAGTTTGAAAGGTACATGTGTAAAATTAATCTTATTCTTTGCGTCAAATGACTTTTCTTGACAGGACCAAAACCAAGACAAAAGTCTGTAACATCCAATATCAAGCGCTTGGAAGTGAAAGCATCCAAAAAAGGCAATCAAATAGTGAACTCTGTTTTGATTTCAAAGTGGACAACAAGACACTAAATAATGGTGAACAACTTGATTGAATTGACATAATAAATTATGTCTTTAATACCACTGATATAATTCTGAGCAACTTGACCGGTATATGTGCACACTTTTTTAGCATGTACATGTATTTACAATACATGTACTGTCAAAGTCTTCAAGTACGGTAGTTTAACCTAAAAAATTAGTGTCCTGTAATAGTTGCAAATTTTGACTCCCATCTATGAATATTACGACCCTTCTGCCTTGATTCTCAAAGTATTCATGAAGAACTGTCCAGGATCTTCAAACTTTCAGTTTTAGTTAGTTTATTATAATTAAAGACTGTATGTTGTTTATTTCTTCAGAGGAGTTGGTTGTGGTGACCATAGCAACTGAAAACAATGATGGCTTGAGGCGCTACTTGAGGAGTACAAAGAAATATGAGCTGAATGCTGAGGTCTGTATTATGTTATGTGATAATTGTAATGAATAATTGATAACTTTCCTGTACTTAATGAAGGGCTCCCCATGGCTGCATATTTGTTTTATACAAGTTTACTGTAGAAAATAGAAATTCTTCACGAAATGTATCTTCTTAAATTTAGTTTTTTGAAGACAAATTTTCAGCCTAATCCCAAATGGAAATTTCTTAAGCCAAATTGGCTAGTTTCGCAAATGGCAGAGTAAGCCCTGCTAATGGTGTAAAGGTAGTTTGCAATTGATATGGTTTTCGTATTAAACCAATACTAATCCTTATTAATTGATACCCCTACAAACAAAGTTTGAGAGGGGGTTAATTGGAGTCACTCTGTTTGTCAATTGGTCGTTCAGTTCGCATACAATGATATACATAAGTATGTTGTCCCTGATTAGCCTGTGTAGTCCGCACAGGATAACCTAGGACGACACTTTCCACTTTTATGCAATTTTCATTTAAAGAAAGTCTCTACTCTCTTCTAACTGCAAATACAGTTTAGGTGAGTGTGCAGATTAATCTGGGAAGAGTCCCGGTGGTACACTTTAAGCACATGCATTAAGCACACTTTTTCCAGAATGAGGCTTATTTAACCCTTTGCATGCTGGAAAATTTGTCGCCTGCTAAAATGTCGTCTGCTGAATTTCTAAAATAAGCATTTTCTTCGATTTTTTTCAAAGAATACTATCAGAATAGCAAACAGTTTGGATACTGATGAGACCCCACATTTTGTGGGGTCTCATCTGGATCCAAACTGTTTGCAAAGGCCTTCAAAATTCGGTTCCAGCACTAATAGGGTTAATAAGTATGATTTTCAGATTGACTTCGGCACTATGGTTAAAGGCAGCCATGAATTGATTGGTATACTGGTATGCAGTTGCTGTTGATGATGATTGTACTCATACATGTTCAGATCCTGTAGTGGGAGGGCAATGCATTGTGGCTTTGCTAAGTGTTAGGCATAGTTCAGATAAATATTACACATTTTTGTTGGTTTTAAGGGCCTCAAGCTATTCATTGACAGTTGTGGTGTTGTTTGTAGGTGTAAAAGTTCTCATTGACATTCTTAACACTCTGGTTTTTAAGTGTCAGGAGTTCCCAGTGTGCGTACAGCAAAACTTATGTTTTATCAACAGAATTCATTGTAGTTCAGATCGACTTGTGTAAATTACTGTGTCCCTTCTCTTAATCTTCATCTAGGATTTTGGTCTAAAAACTGGCTTGGTCACAGTCAGGAAAATTTGTGCAAAATCCATGACATTAAACATATTTTTACCTTGTTTTAAGTTATAATTATTTGCATGCTGTTATAATGTAAGCTTTCGAATTCCGTTCGTTCTTTTAAGTTAAGGCATTTAATGAAAAACTTTAAAAAAATCTGTGAACAGGTCTCTTACATGTACATGTAACATTGTTTTTTACGGAAAACCAACACTGTATAATTGATCCCCTATGTTGTGGTATGTTTTGCCCCTTTAAAATTCCATTCCAGTTAAATTATTAGCAGGGATGGTAACGAATATTCGAATAATCTAATAAAAAAATACTATTTTTTTTTTCAATTCAAATTTATTAATTTTAATGTTAAGTAAATACATTTCAACGATTCAGTCTGT
The DNA here is from genome assembly GCA_007657795.1 of Dreissena rostriformis. Lineage (NCBI taxonomy): Eukaryota > Metazoa > Mollusca > Bivalvia > Myida > Dreissenidae > Dreissena > Dreissena rostriformis. The sequence continues at coordinate 61,077 of VMBQ01001528.1, forward strand.
AAAACTATCTTTTTCGTCTTCATAGCCAATGTGGCTAGGAAACATTCAACATTTCATAGCCAGAAGCAAACTTGTATAGCGGAAACAATTTGTAATTATATTTAACAGTGAAAATATCATGTACATAAAGTATATGTATAGTAATTAGTCATTCAAGATTTTAACACAGTAGTAGTGTTCACGCTTTAATTTCATTATTGATATACTCCTTTTACAGCAGTAAATTCGCTCAAAAATCTCTTTCAACATTTTCCATTTTCAAAGCTAATTAGTTATGTTCCAGTATCTAAATAGTTGTCAGTTTTATTTAAGTACATGCGAGAAAAGGAGAAAAGACGAAAAGACAAGCGCCTAACTTTATATATGGGTAGCCCCTCAAAATAAGACTAAATGCAACATACTTCCAGTTAATTTTTCACCCATTTAGCTAACACAGATGCATCAATTGAACTTATGATTGTGGTTGTGGCTTTAAAGTAATTTAACCTGGGCTGATGGAGATTTCATTTTGAACATTTGTACTGATTAACCCTTTGAGTGCTGGAACCGGATTTTGAAGGCCTTTGCAAACAGTTTGGATCCAGATGAGACGCCACAGAACGTGGCGTCTCATCAGGATCCAAACTGTTTGCTATTCTGATAGTGGTCTTAGAAAAAAAATCAAATAAATGCTAATTTGAGAAATTCAGCAGACGACGTTTTAGCAGACGACAAATTTCCCAGCATACAAAGGGTTAAACCGTGAAAAACCAAAACACAACACAGTTGATTTCTCAGCAGCATCATTGATTCAATATAAAGCTGGTTCTTATGGGTATCAATCTAAATTAGAATCATTTTTCTAAATAATATATATATGATCAATCATTTTACAGTAATTTCATAATGTCGGAGCTATCAATAACTATAAGTCAACTTTTTTACCAATTTAACAATAAGCCTTGCAACAAAGCAAGTTTATTTTCTCAGAACAATAAGCCTGGCAACAAAGCAAGTTTATTTTCTCAGAACAATAAGCCTTGCAGCAAAGCAAGTTTATTGTCTCAGAAATGTTGTTATTTGAAAAACGCGAGCAGGACTTTACAGTTTCTCTAAAATCTAGGGGAGATCAATACATGTAGAAAATATGTAGCGGAAGTAACTTAAGGAAGTGTTATTGTAAACATTAAATATTAAATTTAACTCTTAAGTGTGTAAATTGATTGTTGTTTTGTTTTCAAACAGTCTTTTCTGATTTTTTTTCATTGCAAATCGGGTGCTCGATAAACATTTTTTCTTTTTCCCGAGCTTAGATTTTATTGCCTTGTCGATCAGCCGTTTTTTTTTTATTTTGCAGACTGACGATTAGTATCTAATTTAAAAAAAAATCTGTCTATGGATCTCAAGTACACAGGATAGGTGTCAAAATCGGCCTCGTTGTGTTTACATGTTGACTGTTTGATGTAACTGATCATACCACATTTGAAAGTGTCAATTGCAGTATATAATTGGGCTCATGATGCACCTTTTCAGTTTAATTAAACATGCTTTACTATCGTTTATCATTTTCAAAGTTTGAAACTGTCAACAAATAAACAACTGCATCCCTGTTATACATGTACATGTACCATCCTGATCATACGGTTAACCCTTTGAGCGCTGGAACCGGATTTTGAAGGCCTTTGCAAACAGTTTGGATCCAGATGAGACGCCACAGAATGTGGCGTCTCATCAGGATCCAAACTGTTTGCTATTCTGATAGTGGTCTTAGAAAAAAAATCGAAGAAAATGCTAATTTTAGAAATTCAGCAGACAACATTTTAGCAGACGACAAATTTCCCAGCATGCAAAGGGTTAAGTATTCATTCTATTGGCACCAAGAGCTTTTGTACCAAAAACATATCTAAATGTAATGTTTACTAAAGAGAATAGTATTAAGTGAAATAAACCTTATTTTTATTCATTATAATTCATGCCATTTCAGCATACATGTACATGGAATTGTGTTCGATTGACAGGGACTCTAAAGGGACATGTTCACAATTTGTCAATACTTCCAAAAAATAGTCCAGAAAAAAGTTACAAAAAGCTTGTTAACATTATTTTAAAACAAGCTAAATCTCACTTATGACTAGGCATGTTTAGAAAGAAGCATTTATTCATTAATTGAACTATCTAAAATTACAAAGCGTTTGTCATGCTTTTGACTAAAAATTTGGAAATGTGTATTAAATTATACATGTACATGTATTATTACATGTATATAGCATTTAAAATATGGTGTTATGCTCAAAAGTCTGAATGTTCCCGACTGGGTGTTAGACTTTGCTCCCAAAGGTCTTTGGTGGTTACCCTTGTAATGGCAAATTTGTTAATTTAATTTGTTCCATGATGTTATAATTAGTTTAGGTTATTGGAAATATTAAAGTTGTGTTAGTACATGAAAAACAATTAGTACCATTTGTTCAAAACCATTAACATCTCTGAACATGGCCAAATCTGTTAACATGTCCCTTGAAGCCCCTTGTCTGTTGTGTGTGTTAGGTGTACGGTCTGGGGGAGCAATGGAAGGGCGGAGACATGCTGGGTCTTGGTGGAGGTCACAAGGTCAACATCCTGCGACGGGAACTCGAGAAGTTCAAGGACCGTGATGACCTCATTGTCATGTTCACCGACAGGTAACCTTGACCTACTAATAATAATTCTGTGGTTTAATGTATGTGCGTAAAGTGTCATCGCAGATTAGCCTGTACAGTCAGGAACAAAAGCAACTGTCTGTAAGAACCTTTATAAATTCCAAAGTTTTGGTATATGTTAAGAATGCATATTTGATCACGTAAATTGATGTCCATTTTGCATACAAGATTGCCTTTTCTTTTTAGTTACGATGTTGTGTTCACATCAGGATCAGAGGATATTCTGGAGAAGTTCCGGAAGCTTGACGCTCGTGTTGTGTTCTCCGCAGAAGACTTCTGCTGGCCTGATAAGCAACTGGCTGTAAGGAGCTTTATAAATTCTAGAGTTTTGGTATATGTAAAGAGGGAAGGGAATGATTCTAGAAAGAGATGTAGAGAAAAAAGCAGGGTACTTCGCACTGAAATGTTAAGGACATTGACGCAATTTGCAGAAGGCATTAGTCAGTCATGTCGGTTCAGGGTCAAGGTCACGCTTGAAGGTCAAAGTGTGTGCCTTCGGTTTCGTGTCCACTTCATATCTCCTATTCTCTTGAATAGATTTTAATAAAACTTGGCTAAAAGGTTTAATAGATTGAATGAATGTGAAGAAGGATTGAGTCTGTCATGTCAGTTTAAGTTCAAGTCACGCTTGAAGGTCGGAAGTTTGACCTCCATTTTGGTGTCTGCTCTTTATATCTATAGCCATTAAAAGATTGAATTATATTTTAACCCTTTGCATGCTGGGAAATTTGTCGTCTGCTAAAATGTTGTCTACTGAATTTCTAAAATCAACATTTTTCTTCACTTTTTTTCAAAGACCACTATCAGAATAGCAAACAGTTTGGATCCTGATGAGACGCCACGTTCTGTGCTCAAAGGGTTAAGGTCTTTAAACCAATATGCAGAAGTCATGAAGGGGTCATGCTGTCTTAAGGTCAAGGTCACATTTTAAGGTCAATTAATAAACTCTCTATTGTCAGTCTGTCTGAGACATTTTCGTGTCTGCTCTATGTCTTAGATATTGTCTACAATACTTTTGATGGATTTGTACGAAACTTGCTACAAAAGTCATTGTCAGGTGATACTCATAAAGTAAATGTGCATGTTCAAAAACAATTACGGTGTATAAATATTAGAAATTAATGGTGTGCAATAGCATTTTAGCATAATTCAGGTAGAAAACTTGTACATGCATTGTTTTCTCACAATATTGTTTTTTTCCATTTTTTAGGACAAGTATCCAGAGGTGAAGTTACATGAAAAGAGGTTCCTCAACTCTGGAGGTACGGACCATGGCCCATGTGCACAATGCTTTTTAACCCTTTGAGCGCTGGAACCGGATTTTGAAGGCCTTTGCAAACAGTTTGGATCCAGATGAGACGCCACAGAACGTGGCGTCTCATCAGGATCCAAACTGTTTGCTATTCTGATAGTATTCTTNAGAAATTCTGTTATAAGAGCTTGTATTTAAGTTATGGTTTTGCAATATATATTTACAATTTACATGATATTATCTAGCTTCTGTATTTTAAGCTCTGTTTACTTTGCAGGAGTATAGGAATATAAAACTTGATCGACGGTCAGAAATATTTATGAATCTCCATGGCGCGCTTGGTAAGTTTCATAAGTTTCATTTTATAAGTATCAAGTCTACCATACAACATGTTCGTTTAACCCTTTGCATGCTGGGAAATTTGTTGTCTGCTCAAATGTCGTCTGCTGAATTTGTAAAATTAGCATTTTCTTTGATTTTTTTTCCAAGAATACTATCAGAATAGCAAACAGTTTGGATCCTGATGAGACGCCACGTTCTGTGGCATCTCATCTGGATCCAAACTGTTTGCAAAGGCCTTAAAAATTCGGTTCCAGCGCTTAAAAGGTTAATATAAAATGAAATACAGTATGTAGATCAATTTATTTTTACAATAACATGTTTGTATAAAGTTTATTTTTACAAAATCTTGAATCACCTCTGTTGGTTTTATTGACATTTTAATCATTTGGGACACAATGTACAATTATTTGTTCAAGGGGCGAGTGTAATAGTACTGTATCTCCTATTGAAATGTTAAGTCGATACGATAGTTAATAGTTTATTCTTGCCATCCTATTTTCAGGTGATGTCATGTTGAAATTTAAGGGAGCCCACAGTTTCCTGTACAATGTGAAAACTGGAACTGTTCCGATTGTCATACATGGAAATGGGCCAATCAAGGTACTTAATGTTTCATGATTTTTTTAGCATAACAAGGTCATTTATACATCCGGCGCACTTTTTATGCTTTAAGTTTATCCTCTACGAAGTATTTATTGCATCAAAGACGCTAGGCAGTAAAATAAGTTTTTGACAAAACACAATATAATTTCAACTCGCCTGCATTTCAAAACACAATAATTTGAGTCTAGTGAAATATTTGACATCTTCATTTAATACACTGTGTGAGCTGAAAAGAAAGCTCCGAGATGTTACATGCCAGTGGCAGTAGAAGTTGCACAGGTGGTGTTATCATTGATACCTGAGTTATCTCTTGTGAAGTTCAAAAGTTCAATTTGTGTATATTTTAATATCGATTCATTTTTTATAAATATGAGTTAAAAGTATATCAGAAAATAAGGTGTCAATTTTTACAGTGTTACTGCATAAGCGTTTTTACAGGAAATGTCACACGTGAGTTGCATCATCTGATTTGAGATGTTCCAAAGTTCAATGTTAGTGTTTATTTAAATATAGATTCATTTTTTTTTATAGATTTAAGTTAAAAGTATATCAGAAAATAATGTTTCAATTAATTTAACAAATTTAAATTGGTAAAATAAAATTTAATAAGGAGTTAATTTAACACAAACAACCAAATACAAATATAAATAGTTTTATTTCTCTCTACTGAAACCACTTTTAAAAGCAGCTGTTGATCACATGCCTTTATCTTTGAATTGCATTTATTGTCTTCAATCTGTCACATGTTGGCAGTTTAAATTGCAACATCCCTGAAAAACACAATGTACACACTGGGCATGGTGTTAATAAGTAGCGCTTACCCATACTATTCTACCTAAACAAAGTTAACATTATTGATACAGCTTTACTGCATTAGCATTTTACAAGAAATTTCAAGTGTCAGCTAAGTACGCATTGATACTTATTGTTATTTGGTCTTAAAAAATTAATCACTGGGCATAATTATTGATTGGGATCTGAAATTGTAGATCTGTCTACCCTCGAAATCAATGAAACTTTATATCCCACAAATAATAATGATTTTACAGTATAAAAGTTTATCACATGCTATACCTTGTTTTCAATGTAATACAGACATTACGTATTTTTTAAGCGTTTTCATTGGCTACAGAATCAATAACTAACAAATCGCATGGCTTTATTTTGGTGAAATGAAGTTGTCAACATGAAATGACGTCATGATAGTAAACAACTTTTAGATCCATCAGCATGTGTTTGGTCAATTAAAATGTATTTTATTTAGTTTAAAAGCATGTGATAAAAAAGATCTGACACTCGTTGTCATATCATACCATATTTTATTAAACTCGTCCAGGAAATTTGTTAGTAAGCTCGCCAAAGGCTCACTTACTAACAAAATTCCTGAACTCGTTTAATAAAATATGGTATGATATGACAACTCATGTCAGATCCTATATATTCAGTATAAGTATAAATCCATGGTTGGTAAACTCGAGCATCGATTGACAATTGATTTCTTGTCAATTACTACAAACAATTTTGCCTTACAGCCGGAGTTTAATCGTCTCGCCAACTACCTGGCTGATAGCTGGACCCTGGGCTCGGGATGTCTGGCGTGTGAAGAGGACACGATAAGCCTTCAGGGGATGAAGGTAATCACTCCCATTTAGTGTACTAGCAAACGTTCATCATATTTAAGCCTTGCTCTGGGAAAACAGGGCTTAATGCTTTTGTTTTAACTTTTTAATTTGTGTAACCATGGTGAAGCTAAAATACATAAAACTAAATCTGTGCAATTAAACTTTTTCCTATTGTAAAAAATGCATGGCTTTATGCATGTTTGTAAAGTATCGTCCCAGATTAGCCTGTGACGTCTGCACTGGCTTATCAGGGACAACACTTAATGCCTAATTTGGATATTTGTTAGGAAGAGACCTTCTTTAAACGAAAAATTTCATAAAAGCGGAAAGTGTCGTCCCTGATTAGCCTGTGCGACTACACAGGCTATCTGGCACAACACTGTGCTCACATGCATTAAGCCCCGTTTTCCCAGAGCCTCTGATCCTGTTTCAGGAGGAGGACCATCCACTGTTGATGATTGGTATATTTGTTGAACGACCCACGCCGTTCCTGAGAGAGTTCTTCCAACACGTGGCAGCTCTGGACTACCCGAAATCTAGAATAAGCCTCTACATGCATAACAGTGTATGTTTGTTTCGATTGTTGTTGGGTTTTATGTGGTTTTTAATGGTATTTCAGTTTCAGTTGGCACTTAACATTCTCACGTTTTTCGTGGGCAAGCTAGTCTGATCTTGACCAATATTAAGTGCACATATGTGGCGTGTTCTGAGAAAACTGGGCAAAATGCATGTGCGTAAAGTGTCATCCCAGATTAGCCTGTGCAGTCCGCACAGGCTAATCAGGGATGACAATTTCCGCTTTTATGGAATTTTTGGTTTAAATGATGTCTCTTCTTAGCGAAAATCCAGTTTAGGCGGAAAGTGTCGTCCCGGATTAGCCTGTGCGGACTGCACAGGCTAATCTGGGATGACACTTCACGCATAAGCATTTTGCCCAGTTTTCTCAGAACACGCCAAATATGTTTGCCAGCAATGTACAACTGCCCTTCTTGAATCAGAGGTAGGAGGAGAACGGCCATAGGAAGATATCATGCCTAATCTTCACCTTAGTTATGTGGCTGGACTGGGAGATACCTTACATACCTTAGTTATGTGGCTGGACTGGGAGATACCTTACATACCTTAGTTATGTGGCTGGACTGGGAGATACCTTACATACCTTAGTTATGTGGCTGGACTGGGAGATACCTTACATACCTTAGTTATGTGGCTGGACTGGGAGATACCTTACATACCTTAGTTATGTGGCTGGACTGGGAGATACCTTACATACCTTAGTTATGTGGCTGGACTGGGAGATACCTTACATACCTTAGTTATGTGGCTGGACTGGGAGATACCTTACATACCTTAGTTATGTGGCTGGACTGGGAGATACCTTACATACCTTAGTTATGTGGCTGGACTGGGAGATACCTTACATACCTTAGTTATGTGGCTGGACTGGGAGATACCTTACATACCTTAGTTATGTGGCTGGACTGGGAGATACCTTACATACCTTAGTTATGTGGCTGGACTGGGAGATACCTTACATACCTTAGTTATGTGGCTGGACTGGGAGATACCTTACATACCTTAGTTATGTGGCTGGACTG
>VMBQ01001528.1:75889-108385 GCA_007657795.1 Dreissena rostriformis
CCGAACTTCTCTTATGACAATACGGTCAATCTCAACTATGCATGGCCCCATTACCAACCCTGGGGCGCCCCGCCCACATAGACCACTCACAACCAAAAATGACCATAAATGAGCTGCACATTTTGAGTGGTGAAAGGTCAAGGTCAAGGTTATCCTTCAAGGTCAAGGGTCAAATATAGTATGGCTTCAAAGTGGCGCAGTAGGGGGCATTGTGTTTCTGACAAACACATCTCTTTTTTTTTCACTTTACTTCATAATTCAATGTTGATTATAGGGAATCGAAAATATGCATGACTTTGACATTTAACTGGGTGACATTACTAACAACATGCGGCGTGGGGATATGCGTCGGCCGAGGCCGCGCCATTTCTAGTTAAGTATGCATTTGTAAAGGAAACAAACCGAGGTAACAGAGCAACCTGGGCACTTTATTCACTCCATTTCATATAATAGATTTATGTTCCAAGGTCATCTGGCATATGTTCTCATAACACTTATATGCAAGTTTAAATAATTAAAGTTCAATATAACATTGAGTTGTTTTGTCAACTGTTCCTGAAAGATGACAATTGTGGACTCAGACATTTGTAATTAACAGGGTTAAAGCTCACATGTAAATAAGTTTTAACAGCGGCTGTATCCTACCAGTTTCTCATCAAAGACGTTAAAGCTTGAGCTGTTGGGCCAAATTCGTTATGCTTGGCTGATAAAAATTGCCGGCCCTGCTTGACAGTGAAAAATTGCGAAATGAGCCTTGCTCTGGGAATACCTGGCTTAATGCATGTGTGTAAAGTGTCGTCCCAGATTAGCCTGTGCAGTGTGCAGAGGCTAATCAGGAACGCCACTGTCCGCTTTTATGGAATTTTTCATTTAAAAGGCAGTCTCTTCTAAACATAAATCCAGTTAAGGCGGAAAGTCATGTCCCTGATATGCTTGTGCCGACTGCACAGGCTAATCTGGGATGACATTATGCACATGCATTAAGCCCTGTTTTCCCAGAGCAAGGTTCAAGTCCATTGTTTCCATCTTTTTCCAGGGGCCTCTGGAATGTGCCCTACATGTCGGGTGTCTACCTTATCCAGGGTCACATCCTGCCATCCCTGAAAGGGGCCTACACTGCCCCTGGCCTGGACCCGGACATGGCCTTATGCTTGAACCTTAGAAATCAGGTAGGCCTAGAAACTTCAGGAACAGTTTTAACCTGTAATCACTCAGGTACGCATTTTGACCTGTTTGTTGTCCTTTTTAAAATCAAATTAAATTTACAACTTTTTAAAATCAAATTAAATTTACAACCTTTCTTAATAAATTAAAGTTTTTAAGGCTTCATTTCCAACCCATAGATACTGATGAGCAGCAAACAGCATACAATCTGAACAGACTGCGAGTTACTAGCAGGCTGTTCTGGTTTTATGCTGGTTGCATTAAGCCGTTTGTACTATGCTTACGAGCGGTTAAAGGGTTAAGTCAGCAATTTACTATTGTCTTCTTGATCCATTGGACTGCCTCAGACTTGGAATAAGATATGGCAGTTTAAATAAGGTAAGAATATTGATTGAGGAATACAATGACTTTCTTTTTGATCTATTGTATCAAAGCTAAATGTTCTTCACTTCACCTGGATCCAGATATCGAGGGCTGAGTAGGAAATAGATAAGTGAGAGGTCTAAGATCACGAGAGGTACAGGGTGCTGCTCAAAAGAGCAGGATGGTAAGCTGGTACAGTCTAGTGACATTTTCTTATGATTCATTAAATATAAGGAATTTCATAGTATAACACTTGCCATTAAGGTTTTTAAGCATAGGCTTTTCAAATGCTATTGAATATTTGGTGAAATGTTAGATTTTTTTAAGAATTTCTCACATTTAGTGTTGACCAGCACATAAGGGGAGCAGAGGGAAGCACGAGGGAACAGGGCATTGCACCCTGCTATTTTATTTTAGATCTTTACCAATTAAATAATTGTCTTTGTTTAACCTTTCTGTATGAGAAACTTTTGTACAATAGTCTTACACTAAACCTTTGATATATCCTTGTGCTTCAATCTCACAATCAGGTAGAATGGATGTATTTAGTCCATATCTGCCATAAGAAGGGTTCTACAAGGAGCTATGAAAAGATTCAGGGTGTGAATTTTCCTCCTTTCAGCTGATTTCTTCCCTTTCAATGTTACAAATAGTTATTCACTTTGCTGGATCTATATAGGAATGTAGAGTTTAGTTGAACCCTATAAGGGGAGTAGGGCATTTTCCTCCCCTGAGATAGTCCTTAAATCACACCAATTGATTTAGATTCGGCATTGTGCTTAAATCTCAGAAATCAGGTAAGCAAGTTTAAGCAACAGTTGTAATTACCTTTTTACTGTTACCTTCTTCATCCATTGTACAAGGGGCTTATGAAACAAGTGTATAGTTTGAGGAATGGCCTCTGACTTTCTTTTTGATCCAAAGTGTGATAGTAAATGGGTCAACATAGCCCTTGTGCATGAAATCAAGTAGGTATAGAATTTATCAATCCAGAGGCCGTATTTGAATCTTGGTCATGTTTGTCAAAAAAACAGTTCATCAGACCAAAACATAATCATCAATTTTAATCTAGTTACCAAATTCAAGGCCAAGTTCAAATCTGGGTCATTTGTGTCCAGAACTTTGTCATCAGGTTACATCTTATTACAACTCTAGAAGTGTCTTGTGATTAATGACTCAGACCTGTTTAGAATGCTTATTATGACATATAATTTTAGGAACAGTTTTTTAATCTACAATATTATATCATCCAAAATAAAAAAGATAATAAGGGCATGGACAAAGTTTTCACAAATTGACTTATGGTCTTTGTCCACTGTTGTGACTTGACTTATGGTCTTTGTCCACTGTTGTGACTTGACTTATGGTCTTTGTCCACTGTTGTGACTTCCTATCTTAATCTTTAAATGCTGAATTCTAAAAATTTGAGAATGGTATACAGAGCATTGTTTCATTAAGGCGACATTTTTGTTCATAGAATTTATAGACTTTAGACGTGCCATTTAATATAACCGTTTATTTACCTATCCATGCGTGACTATTGCAGGGCCGTTTCATGTTTGTAACAAACAGAGACTGGTATGGCCACCTAATCTACTATGATGAATTTGAAACAACCCACCTTTACAATGAGCTCTATGAGATATTCCGCAATCCATATGACTGGGAGAAGCGATACATCCATCCTAACTACTCTCAGAGCCTGGAAAAGGGATCCGTTATTGAAGAGGTAAGTAAACAAACACAAGCTTGGTAGAAACATTGAATTAAACTGTTAAACTGACCATAAACTCGCTGTTATAAAACTCTAAAAAATTGGCTGAAAAACCAAAATCTAATCGGAATTATACAGAGAGTCAATGGTGGAACGAGTAATCGTTTATAGCTAAAAATATGGATATTAGAATTGCTGTAATGACTACGATTATGAGGAAGTTTATGATGATCATGATGATATTGATACTGATTGTGAAAACTGATGATAATGAGGAGGAGGAAGAGGATGAAGACAACAATGATGATGCTCACAGTCAGCCTATAGGCACAGCAGCTATGGAAGTTCTCAAACTTAAAATATTGATCAATGTGATAACAACAAGGCTGAAGAAATGTTCATAACCATTAGAGACTGGGTTCATGTGTCTGAAGGAAATTGATTAAAGGACAAGAGGGCTATATTTTCACAGAGAAATTCAATTTATGGGATGTCAAACTTTGATCACTTCTCCCATCTTGTACTCATCTGGGTGCTTTCAAGGGCATTCTGGTTGACCAGATTGGTTATTAGATTGAGTAACGGCGGGAGGTTGGCAGTAGAGTGGGCAGGCCGCATCAAACAGGTGGTTTCCCATCAGTAATTTGAGGCGACTAATCTTCATGAAACTTAAGATACTAGTATAGCAAGTTTGTATAGAGACCATGCTTGGGGATACTAGTATAGCAAGTTTGTATAGAGACCATGCTTGGGGATACTAGTATAGCAAGTTTGTATAGAAACCACGCTTGGGAATACTAGTATAGCAAGTTTGTATAGAGACCACGCTTGGGAATACTAGTATAGCAAGTTTGTATAGAGACCACGCTTGGGAATACTAGTATAGCAAGTTTGTATAGAGACCACGCTTGGGAATACTAGTATGGCAAGTTTGTTTAGAGACCACGCTTGGGAATTTATTTTGGGCATTGCGGATCATGGTCAATGTTGCTTAAAAAATGGAAAATAGTTTCAGCTGAGCTCCTCAAAAACTTGAGTTTTGTGTGAAGAAAGGTGAAGAACAAGCTTGGTATTGCATTTGGGGGGGGGGCAGTCAGGTAAAGGTCAAGGTCACTGTTATAAAAAAAGGGAAAAAAAGCAAAACAGTATTTCTGGTCAATAAGGTTGCATTGACCAAACTTGCTGAATTGAGGATATAGCCAGCTTGCATGGGGACCTTGGTTGTGATTGTATATGGGTCAAGTCGGCAAAAGGTCAAGGTCACTGTTCAAAGAAATGAAGAATTCAGGTTAGGGTCACTGTCACTCTTACTAAAAATAGAAAAAAAACGCCTTCTGCATAATAACTTGAATACGGATGGAGATATTGTGCTAAAGTTTTTCGTGTAGGTAACTTACATTATTGTGCCCATTGTCGTTGGGTCAAAATCAAGAGCACTCTTTCTGAAAATAGCAAAACAATTTTTTCACTCAAGAGATTGAGTTTTTATGTGTGTAATTGTTCTGATTTTTTGTGTGATGTTAGCTTACGTGCACATTAAGATTGAGATTAAACAAATATTTAATACAAATTAATAACTAAATCTTTAAAAACCAGGATGAGACTTTATTTCCATGTTTCTTGTTCAAGTTATTTAATTTTTGGCTAAAATGTTCTCATTCCAAGGGTTTCAAAATTGGCTGCTTGTTATTGTTTGCCTAATTTTAACCCTTTGAGCGCTGGAACCGGATTTTGAAGGCCTTTGCAAACAGTTTGGATCCAGATGAGACGCCACAGAACGTGGCGTCTCATCAGGATCCAAACTGTTTGCTATTCTGATAGTATTCTTTGAAAAAAAATCGAAGAAAATGCTAATTTTAGAAATTTAGCAGACAACATTTTAGCAGATGACAAATTTCCCAGCATGCAAAGGGTTAAATTGTTTCACTTTCCAGCCTTGCCCAGATGTTTTCTGGTTTCCGATTGTGACCGATGTCTTCTGTGATGAACTGGTTGCGGAAATGGAGCACAATGGCGGCTGGTCTGGGGGCAAGAATGATGTGAGTACACTGATATAAGCCATGTTAGTGAAAATACAGGATATTTCTTTGATTTTGATGTGATAATATGTGTCGTGTTCTGAGAAAACTGGGCATATTTCTTGTGTGTAAATTGTCATCCCAGATTAGCCTGTTCAGTCCACACAGGCTGATCAGGGACCACAATTTCCGCTTTTATGGAATTTTTGTTTAAATGATGTCTCTTTTTAGCGAAAATCCAGTTTAGGTCGAAAGTGTCGTCCCTGATAAGCCTGTGCGGACTTCACAGGCTAATCTGGGATGACACTTTACGCACATGCATTATGCCCAGTTTTCTCAGAACACAACTCATATATCGATATTAGACTCCAAAGTTTTGGAAGTTTAAGTCCAATTTCAGAGGCACAGCATGAAGTGCGATTCTACCTGATACCAGCAAGAAGACTGATAACATGGTCTGATTACAACATTCTAATGTTATATTTCATTAGATATACTAGTACTTTTAACGGCATATTCCATTATTCCATAATGCTAAACCAATCATGAACTTTTTTCAGTGAATTGAACAATGTTTAATGATGATAATTGCCGAAGTTGGCCTAGCACTTCTGGTATCTGAATGTTAATACAATCTGTATTGGAGGCAGAAAAGTGATAGGTTTATAATATGCACAATGATTTATCTGAAGAATATTAGTTTTCTTTATCTTTTATTTTAGTAAACATTAAGGTTTAAAATACATAGTCCTGTACATTAATTATGAATATGTTTATTTACCTTATTTTATGCACACATAACAGTTTAACATTTATTTCAATAGATATTATTCTTTCTTCATCAAGATCTATAATTGTTGACTTTGTATATTGTCCCTTTGAAATTTGCTGATATTTTGTTGGGGACAGGACCCAAGATTGGCGGGTGGTTACGAGAATGTTCCCACAGACGACATTCACATGACGCAAGTCGGCCTCCAAGATGATTGGTTGGAATTTTTAAAGAAATATGTGGCACCCTTGGCCACACGAGTGTTCCAGGGTTACTATAGCAATGTACGGAGGATTGCTAATATGAATGAGTGGCGTTTCTTAACCCTTTGAGCGCTGGAACCGGATTTTGAAGGCCTTTGCAAACAGTTCGGATCCAGATGAGACGCCACAGAACGTGGCGTCTCATCAGGATCCAAACTGTTTGCTATTATGATAGTAATCTTTGAACAAAATCTGAAGAAAATACTAATTTTAGAAATTCAGCAGATGACATTTTAGCAGACAACAAATTTCCCAGCATGCAAAGGGTTAATCAGCACTATATGAGCCTCGCTCTGTGAAAAGGGTGTTTAATGCATGTGCATTACAGCCTAATCAGCGACGACACTTTCCGTCTAAACTGGATTTTTGTCAAGAAGTATCTTCCTTTAAACGAAAAATACGATAAACTCTGAGAGTGTCATCCCTGATTAGCCTGTGCAGATCGCATAGACTTATCTGGGACAACACTCTACTCGCATGCAATTAACCTCATTTTCACAGGGTGAGCCTCTGTATTTTGTCTGTTTTGTGTAACAGCTTGCCAAGCATACAGACCTGATGCGATAACGATGAAAATGAGGAAGCTTGTTCAGAACAAAACCAAGATAATTTGGTTCAAGAATTTTTCTCCATAAAAATGAAATAAATATCTTTTTTTCCCTTATCAAAAAATTAGGATAAACGTTTGGCAGGAGGGTACGAAAATGTTCCGACAGACGATATTCACATGACTCAGGTTGGCCTGCAAGATGGCTGGCTCGAAGTCCTGCGCAAATATGTGTCACCTCTGCAGGAGAAAGTTTACATGGGTTATCACAGCAATGTAGGTTACAAATCACCATAAGTTTGGTGACAGAAGGCTACATAACACTCTTATCACAGAAAGGACTGTCATGGCTCCATCGAATTTCAATAATTTTGCTTTTAATTGAACTATTATAAGCTATTTTTTATCCCATTCTAATAATTCACAGTCTTAAGAGGAAAATTAACAAATTGTTTCCCAGTCCTTAACTTTGCTCAGAGATGTTTTTGATTCAGAACATTATGATGACCAGTAATATTTTGTTTTTCTTTGATCTCAGAGGCTTTCAATGATTTAATATGAGTATAACAAAAGGTTTGCTAAACACAGAAATACATGGTTTTTAAACATCTCCCTATTGGAATGTCTTGTCACAAATGAAATAGCTCTTCCCTGCATGCTATACTTTAACATAAAAGCTTGGCTTATGTGGATACTAACAGATTACCGATTTATGTTCTCAAATTTTCATTAAGTTTTGTGCTTGTTGTTCACCTTATCCAAAATGCTTGTGGAAGTTGCTTACATTTCATCTTTTCTTCAGTGTGCATTTGTAGAGTTAAATACAAATCACTTCTCGCTTTTGTTTCCAGACAGTATCATTTGCAAATATTTCCTTAAACATCTTTGTCTGCTTTGTTACCAATACCTTGTTAGTGCACATTTCGCATGGAACTGTTGGAGTAAATTCTTACTTTAAATCAATCGATGATTTGATTTGTTCAATTGTTGAATTTCAGGATTTTACCTAAAAACACAAATATTGATTTTTGATTTTTATTAACTATAAACATTTGAACTGTATGTAATATTTCAAAATATTCAGGACTCAAAACTAAAACTTTAATTTAACCCATTTATGCCTAGTGGACTCTCCCATCGTTCTAAATTGGATCAATTTATTTCCAAAATTAGGGATGTCTAGTATATTTATTTCTATATTTAGAATAATTCTTACAGAAATTCTTTAAAGCAAACAGCGCAGACCCTGATGAGACGCCGCATCATGCGGCGTCTCATCTGGGTCTATGCTGTTTGCCAATCCCTTTTTCTAGACGCTAGGCATGAACGGGTTAAAGTTAGGAGAAATATGTATTGACCATGAAATAAATTCTTCATAATAGCAATTGCCTGTTTTGTTTAAATGTATCTTCAAATGTACAGTCACAATAAATAACTTCATTGCATTGATTTCAATCATTTCTCTTCCATTTTCCAGCCCCCTCGTGCCATTTTGAATTTCATCGTCAAGTACCACCCTGAACGTCAGCGAGAGCTCCGCCCCCATCATGACAGCTCCACCTTCACCATAAACATTGCCCTCAACAAACCACATGTGGACTATCAGGTCAGTATATGTAGAATATTTATACCATGGCTGGTATCATGTAGACTCTTTAAACCTGTTCATGTGTAACCCTAAATTTGTTTTCGATAAGGCAGGGTTTAGAGACTAAAGGAATTTTCTCAACACCCCACATGTAGACTACAAGGTTGGTACACAGAGACTCTTGGTATCAAAAAGCCCCTGATGGGAAATCTTAAGTTTTACTTAAGGGAAAAATTAAGTTGTTTTTTTATAGCAAGTCATTTTTATTTTATTTTTATAGATTTACGTCAACTATAATTACTTGTTTAAACATGTTCATGTAAAAAGACCTAAACACAAAATAGCCAGGAGGTCATGTGACTCTACATCTTTCGACACATTTTTATAACAGTGTAATATTTGAAGAAGTATAGTTGCTTAGCACTAACCACTATGATCAGTAAATTTCAGTCACTCCAAACATTTTTTTCTATTTTTGAATGGTCTTTATTTTATAAGCAAATTGATGAAAATAAATGATGTAAAATGGTATTGCTGCACTGCTATTGTCAGTATTGCACGGCCGGTAATCACGGGCGCCACCTCTTTTTTTGCGATGCATTAATGAATGAGCCATAATTAATCTTTGCTGAATCGCACTACATTGCCATATTTTTTAAATAATACAAAATATGTTGAAAAAACATATAAAATCTACTCACCCTGAAGAATTATCCGTGAAAATTCAAAACATCTGGTCCTTAGCGACATCTGAAAAGTAGCATTGGCTAATCGATTAATGCATCACATAAAAGAGGTGGCGCCCTTGATTACCCACCGTGTATTGTGACACTCATCAGTTGATAAGATTCCCAATACTGACCATATCAAGGTAGCAATTCAATCAAACAAATTTGAGTCGTGTTTTGAGAAAACTGGGCATAATGCTTGTGTGTAAATTTTTATCCCAGATTAGCCTGTGCAGTCCGCACAGGCTAATCCGGGACAACGCTTTCCGCCCAAACTGGATTTTTGCTAAGAAGGGACATCATTTAAACGAAAAATTCCATCAAAGCGGAAATTGTTGTCCCTGATAAGCCTGTGCGGACTGCACAGGCTAATCTGGGATGACAATTTACGCACAAGCATTATGCCCAGTTTTCTCAGAACATGACTCATATCAGGGTATCAATACAATCCAATAAATTTGTGAGTTGCTGGTGGTGGGCAAACAAATAACAAGGAATATACTAGCCATTTAAAACTGAACACACAACTATTGTTCAGTCAGCTCAGAGAATCTATTTTTAATTTTAAGAGAAATAAATACACTGATTGAAGTAGCCCCATGGAAAAGTCATATATTCCTCAAACAAGGCCTTTTAAATACTGCAAAACATCCAAGCAGGCATCCCTGTTAAAATCATTTGCAGTGAGGTGGTTTCGAGGTTACTACTGTTCAAATGAGCATCGTTCTGGGAAAACTGGGCTTAATGCATGTGAGTAAAGTGTCGTCCCAGATTAACCAGTGGAGTACGCACTGGCTAATCTGGGATGACACTTTCGGCTTAAACTGGATTTTCCCTAAGAAGAGACTTCCTTTAAACCAAAAATGCCATAAAGTGTCATCCCTGATAAGCCTGTTCAGACAGCACAGGCTAATCACGGACTACACTTTCATTACATGCAGTTAACCCGGTTTTCCCAGAATGAGACTATAATAATAAATGAAGTATACACATTTTGTAGTTCAACCATAAAAGTTTAAAACAAAACATTAAACTCTGATCTTCTTGTGTTATTTGTAGGGAGGTGGTTGCCGCTTCATTCGTTACAACTGCAGTGTGACCGATACCCGTAAGGGCTGGATGATGATGCACCCGGGGCGACTGACCCACTACCACGAGGGACTCCCCACAACACAGGGAACCAGATACATCTTCGTGTCCTTTATCGATCCTTAGGGGGGGCGGGGCTTTTTGTGGTGGTTGTTTATGAAGATCGTTGGCAGATTTATATGATAAGATATGGTGAAAGGGTGACTTGTATGGTGAATGTGTGGTTTAAAATGTGAACATATGGCAGAAAATTTGAAAGTATTTGAGAAAATGGGAATTTATCAGATAAAATAAGAATTTATTTGAGAAAGTTAGAACATTTTTAGCAAATGTGTATATAGGGTGGTATAAAGAACTGCAACAAATCTGAATTTACTGAAAACAGATGTTGAAAAGTGATATTTTTGCTTGTTTGGTTGAACTTGTTATTTTCATGTAAAATATAAATCAAAATAAGTTGTAGAGAACTTCAAATTTCCCAAGGTAGATTTCAATGTGAGAATTTTTTTTATTTGTTGTGACAGAATCTATATTTAAGATGACATTGTCAGAATAGTGAAATTGTAAAGAATATATGGCTTATGGGAACTAATTAAGAACTGCAAAAAAAACTGAATATAGAAAATGTTAATTTATGGTTGAAATTGTATACTTATGGTAGATTATGAACACTTACCAGTACAATCAAAATTTCTAACATGTGTATGTGATATGATGGACTTAACACGTTTTTAGCAGTCGGTGCATACCACTTCTATGTTTATTAAGTTTTACATACCGCTTTATATACCTTTAAAATAATGGAGCCTCGCTCTGTAAAAAGGGGGTTAAATGCATGTGTGTAAAGTGTTGTCCCAGATTAGACTGTGCAGTCTGCACAGGCTAATTAGGGACAACACTTAATGCTTTAATTGTATTTTTTGTTTGACGGAAGACTCTTTTTGATGAAAATCCAGTTAAGGGGTAAAGTGATCGTCCCTGATTTGTGTGGACTGCACAGGCTTATATGGGACGGCACTTTACGGACATGCATTAAATCCCCCATTTTGAGGGAGTGAGGTTTAATGTTTTCATGCTGTTGCTTGCATACATTTTTGATGCCTTATAAAAAATGTTTGGCAGTTTGCGTGTTTTAGAATGATTCATGTTACATTGGTGGTTTTCTGGCCAGTGGCCAGTTCATTGATTTTCATATTTGATTTTTGTGTTTATGTTACTAATGTTTTTAGCAAATAGTCAAATCCATTTTTGGAAGTTAAGAAACACCTTGTGGTTAAATATGATATGACCATTTTTTAAGATGATAAAAATAATGGTGTTGTTATTATTTAGGCTATTTGTTTCGTTGCATATAAGTGAAACATATTGTGTTGCATTGAATGTTTAAATCATAGATTGCAAAGAAAACCTTATAAGGTTGTATTCCTTTGAGTGTTTTGAGATTAAGATGTGCTTTTAGATTTTAAATATATAAAATAATCATACTTGTACATATATTTTTAATATGTATCTTTAAGTGCAATGCTTTTATTGTAATTAATTAATGTTAAGTTGCCATAATTGCAACTGGTTTACAAGGCAGAATTCACTAAGGATACCAAGAGCTTACTGAAACGGTCGTCAGGTTTTCAAATGTTTTACAATGAATTTCAAGTTCTTCAATTGTAAAACAATTAGGATCGGGGTCTTGAATATTTTTATGTCCCAGAAGGTGGGCATATAGTGATCGCACTGTCCGTCTGTCCATCCGTCTGTCTGTCCTTCTGAAATTCCGTCACACTTTTTGCGTTTAGGTTTCATTTTTTTTTTTTTTTAAGNTAAAAATCAAAGCGGGGCAGTAGGGGGCATTGTGTTTCTGACAAACACATCTCTTGTTTTCTTTTGGTTTATATGGATCTGTTTATTAGCATTTTAATTTCATGTGTTCAGTATAGTCCTAACTTTCTAGTCGTCACTGATAGTTGCTAAATGCGTTTTAAAAAGCTACTGAAATAAACAAGAACTTATATCAACTTGCTTATGCAAACTTCAATTTTACAATTCTGTTGAGTTTATTTATTTCTCATAATGTGCATGTAATTGACCAGTAGACAGGGTGTTTAATTGCTTTTCATGTTGATATTATTTTTAACTCTATTGTTATTGAGCATTTTAGCCAGTATTTTACAATTTTAAATGTTGCTGGTTGGTCAAATTTTTATATAATATATATTATATATGCCTACATGTGGTTTTGATATCTATCAGTTTGTGCATAATCTTATCTTACCGGTAATACTGAATTATCCTGATTATAATTAAAATTCTGTTACCAGTAAGACCTGCATTTTATGATGATCTGAGCATACATAATCAAAGTTGCCTTTGGCATTTAATGGTTGGTTTATGGTTTGTTTGTTGCTTTTTTAACGGTTTTGCAATAAATTGTTTGGACTTTTATAGTAAATTATAATATATAACAATAGATTTATATTAGAATCTTGGAATCTTTAAAGTTGTAACTTTTTCAAGTTGTATCTCGGCAGATATTTTTGTATGTTGTGTACACAATACCCTTGTATTTCAATTCATATTTATAAAAGTATTTTAAACAATGGAATATAAGATATCTGTATATTGAAAAGTACATTGTTAATGTGTTCCGTCCAATGTTGTCCCAATTATGTTTAGATTAGCCACGTCGTTTGTACATTTTTAGCTCGGCTATTAACCGAATAGTCCGAGCTATATTACTCGCCAAAATGTCAGTGCCAGGTCCACGTAATCCTGTGGTTAAGGTATAGGTGCAACCTCTCCATATCACTGGGTCTACTGCTGGTATTGTATTGAAGCTTCACACATGTGGTTGGGATCATGTGTGAGGTCACTAACCAAGTTCCATAACTCTGACCTGCAATTTAGCATTCTTTTAAATGGAGTTATTGTGCTGTAATTTTGTTTGTAGGTAGCTTACATGCAGACCTAGGGTTTGAATTTATTTTTGGCCAATAGGGCCAATGTCATTATAACTCAAAATAGGAAAATTGTTTCCGCTCAATAACTTGAGTTTGGATGGAGGTTTTGTGCTTTAATTATATTTGTAGGTAGCTTAAATGCATACCTTTCTTTAAACTTAATTAAATCCAACTAAAAAAATTGTTAAATCTAGTTTCTTGGCATTTCCCATTCATTGTTTCAATTAATAATTTTTATGCACCCTTTTTAGCTCACCTGATGTCTGGCGTCCGTCGTGCGTTCGTGCGTCAACAATTTGTTTGTGTAGACAGTGATCACAGTTTTCATCCAATCTTTATGAAATTTGGTCAGAATGTTTATCTTGATGAAATCTGGGTTGGGATTGTATTTGGGTCATCTGGGGTCAGAAACTAGGTCACTAGGTCAAATCATATAAAAACCTTGTTTAATATTCCATGAAGTGTATTGTGCAAACAAGGGAAACAACTTATTCATGTACTTTTTTAAATAAGTGTTACAGCATTTGACTCCCTTGTAATTTATTTCAATTTTACCAAATGTATACTTATTAAGGATATGTAAAACTGTTAGCAGACATAACTTATTACGAAAAGAAAACATTTTTTTTGCATCTGCTTTTCATCCGCTTATTATGTAACTTGGTCAGAACATTAAAATTTTGTGAGATATGGATCCTGTCAATGAAAAACATGGATGCCATTAGGCGGGCCAATTTTCTTCATGTGGCATTAGTAAAACCATTTGTACCCACTAATCCTTCTAAGAGCATTTAACAATTATATGAGCCTTGCTCTGTGAAAAGGGGGTTAAATGCATGTGCGTAAAGTACGCAATGAACAAGGCCTTTAAAAAAAAGGTGAGCGAACTAGGGCCATCTTGGCCCTCTTGTTTAAAAAAAAGGGGGTATATTGTTTTTGGCCTGTCTGTCTGTCATTCTGTCCCAAAACTTTAACCTTGCTCATAAAATGAAAACTCTTGGGTCTATGTTCTTAAAACTTCACATGTGCATGCATCTCATTGATATCTACAATCAAACATGGTTTGAGGTCACTAGGTCAAAGGTCAAGGTCACTGTGACCTTTACATTCAAAATATAACATTGTTTCTAAAATAGCTGTCATGCGGCTTCAAAGCGCAGTAGGGGGCATTGTGTTCACAAACACAGCTCTTGTTCGGCTTTAAGTTTGTATATACTATATACCTAACACAGATATTAAACTTCAAATATTTCTTTAAGTTAATTGTATCAGATGACTGACATACATTTACTTATACTAACAAAGCGGAAGAATAGTCGAGCACTGTCTTGGGACAACTGATGTTATAAGTCAAATTTTCTTAAATCTATTAACCCCTTATATTGTCAATACAGTGAGTTGATGTAAGTAATTACTACGTCCATTTTTTTCTTGCTTTTTTAATTTAGGATTTATATCACCTTTCTTAAAAATTGATTTAATTGCAAGTAAATTTAATCTTTGTGAAATTAGATCTTATTTTGTGTGTGTTATTTGTGCGTTGAATTGCGATTAACATTTACATACTTCGACTTTTGTTGACAACGATTCGAAAACCATTATTTGTAATGTGCCATGATGTTTGTTCAGAAATCCATATGTGGGTGGAGGGATCTGTCATTTAGTTGTTACCATAAAAACAACTGTTGTATTTCATAATATGTAAAATAAACACGTGCATGCTTTGCAATAAACAAAATCAAAACGAATGTGTGTTTAGTTTTTAGCTCACCTGAGCACATAAGGGGGGCACAGGGAGCTGTTTAAATACTGTATTGTTAGTTGTCCGTGAGTGCGTCAATCCAATAACCTTTTTGTTGAAACATTTCTCCAATACAGTTTGTCAGATTTTAATGAAACTTCACATTAATCATCCTCTTTCAAAGTTTGTTTAAATCGTTCCTGTTTATTGCATATGTAGGTCAACTGAGACAAAAATATATTTGAAAAATGAAAACTTTAAAAATACCCTCTGAAACCACAAGTGGCATGGCTTTAATATTTGGTGTATAACATCAACTGTTGTCTTCCACTGAGTTTGTTCAAATCCTTGCTGCCCCCATCCCCGGGTCAGAACTGGCCACGCTCCAGTGGTCACATGATTTATAAAGACTTGCACAGTACATTACTTTAAAATTTCTCTTATGCAACAACAAGGATCGGGGGTTTAATAGTTTCATTGTATAATCGTTTAGTGGTCCTCTTCAAAGTATGTTCAAATAATACCCCCGGGGTCAAAATTGGCCACGCCCTTTGTGTTTCTTATTATTGTTATATGTATATAGTTAAATCATCTTTATACCCGCAAGGCCAAGATGTTTGGTATTTGGCATGTATCACTGTAAGGTGGTTTTCTACCACGGTTGTTCAAATCATGCCCTTTGGGTCATAACTGGCCAGGCCCAGTCACAGGATATATATATATATATTTATTTATATATATATATAGTAAACTTTTTAAACAATCTCTGAAACCACTAGGGTAAGGTGTTTGATATTTGATGTTTAACATCGTATGGTGGTCCTCTACCAAGTCTGTTCAAACTTTTTCTATGGGGTCAAAATCGGCCCCGACCTAAGTGTAACTTGTTTTTCTATATGTATATAGTGAAAAATAAAAAATCTCTGAAACAGCAGGGCCTAGTGGTCCGCTATTTGACACGTCACCTCTATTCCATAACCATCGCTCTAGGTCAGAACATTAACATGCCTGTATATATAAAATACAGTGTTTACAAGTTATACGGGCAAAAGCCGCGTATACGTATCATTTGTTGTCAAACATTCAGCAATAATGAATGTACCTATGCAACTCGATTTTTGTTTGCCATGCGTAATCTATATTCATTACCATATAAATTTTGAAGTTAAAGTAACATAACAAACCCCAATTTCTTTCCCGGTATTCCGATGTGATGATGTACTGTAACGTAGGATATTTCCGGAAACATTGGGTCCTGGCCAGATTTCCCACTGTATTGAATCTCTGTCTTATTTATTTCCAGGTATCCTGCTGGGAGCGTGCGCTGTCTCATCCAGTACTTCTTGTTTCTTTCCCGGTCTCCTTATGTGATTATGGGTTGCCACGTCCGGTACTTCTGTACGCACAGAGGTCATGTCCGGTAGCTCGCTAGAAGCTTGTTATTTCATGGCCGATTTTGGCACATTTTCTTGGACGGGTCGACGGGTTTACTCAACATGTCGATACTTCCGGTGTTACACGAGGGGTTCATAGTAACTCGTCGTTAAGAACCTCTGTCTTTTCGGGCATCACTTAAAACATTTGAAATGTTAGCGTGTTTTGTCTGAGATCGTCTGTTTTCATGAGAGGTAGAGTTTCGTTCCTCTTATATTTGCCGGGATATTTCTTAGAGTCCATTTCGCTTTCAAATATCTGAAGAATTTTCACTGCAAACGAAATTGATTAGGCCAAAAAAAAAATAGGTCCGTTTCCGGTCGCCCGACCGTGTCTCCAGAATCGGCGCCGACCCTTAACTTTTTATTGGGGTCGCCAAANTGTTTTTTTTCCCAAGGAGACCGGAAACGGACCTATTTTTTTTTTTTGGCCTTACAATGTTTTTATTGAGATTCATCATTTTCATCACTCCAAAAAATGAGCCATTTTAGCCTTCTTGAATCATAGAAGACAATTCATACACTTAGTTTGTATCTGTATTGTTATAAATTGGGAGAAAACAAACGATACGTTACATCTTTCATATTTCTTTATATATACATTCCAATAACACATCCAAAAGACATACATGTATATAGCATGTGAATAAACACATGCGCTTATTTAACTGTCAACCATCTACTCTCTTCGCTTAGCCGCTAGAATAAGCATGCACATGATGTTAGTATATTTTCAATACATGCATGCTAACCTAAGTACATGGACATGTATTGCCATAAAAATACTCCACGACATTTATTTGCAAGTAAAAGAATAGACTAATTCAATAAGTAAAACACTGCCACCAACTTATAAGAAAATTTAAGTCCATACAAAGTGATGGAGCTACGGTGAAATTAAGGATTTATATATCATAAACCAATCAATTCATGTAAGAAACAATTAGTAAATCATGCTGATTTTGTACATGGGTTTACACAAATTATCATGAAACAACAATTAAAAGAAACCGAGTGCTCTGACTTGCTTATGGTACTGCTTTTTTATATTAACTAGTAATACCTTTATTTGACAGCATTGAGCGACATACAGGCTACCGGTTATCTAAATTTGCATGACACCTATCATATTACTTCAACAGGTTTATTGTCTGCAAATTGTGAACTTAAATCATTTTTTGCGTTGGCATTGCAAGTCTTAAAGTCGTTATGCCATAGCTGCTTATAAACCAATGAAACTAATTAACAAGATAATCATGGATAATTATTTTTTCTTTGCAAACTTTGATAGATAAACAATCGCTCATTATCGTGCCTTGCGTTCAAAGGGTTGATCGCATCACTCGTTGGTGGTCGCCGACACACGAAGCGACACACGATATTTTGCGCGATACACGAAGCGACGCGCGAGAATGTACCACGAAATATCGCCCTTGTGTAGGTAGGCCAAAAGGCGATATATCGTGGTAAATATCGCGTGTCGCTTCGTGTATCGCGCAAAATATCGTGTGTCGCTTCGTGTATCGCGCAAAATATCGTGTGTCGCTTCGTGTATCGCGCAAAATATCGTGTGTCGCTTCATTTATCGCGCAAAATATTGTGTATCGCTTCGTGCGTCGTGTGTCGCCCTTGGTGAAAGAAGGGCGAGATTAAACCTTGCACTATCCGGATTATACATTGCTCTATCCGGATTATACATTGCACTATCCGGATTATACATTGCTCTATCCGAATTATTCATTGCACTATCCGGATTATACATTGCACTATTCGGATTATACATTGCACTATCCGGATTATACATTGCACTATCCGGATTATACATTGCACTATGCGGATTATACATTGCTCTATCCGGATTATTCATTGCACTATCCGGATTATACATTGCACTATCCGGATTATACATTGCACTATCCGGATTATACATTGCACTNTATCCGGGTGAAAGAAGGGCGAGATTATACATTGCACTATCCGGGTGAAAGAAGGGCGAGATTATACATTGCACTATCCGGGTGAAAGAAGGGCGAGATTATACATTGCACTATCCGGGTGAAAGAAGGGCGAGATTATACATTGCACTATCCGGGTGAAAGAAGGGCGAGATTATACATTGCACTATCCGGGTGAAAGAAGGGCGAGATTATACATTGCACTATCCGGGTGAAAGAAGGGCGAGATTATACATTGCACTATCCGGGTGAAAGAAGGGCGAGATTATACATTGCACTATCCGGGTGAAAGAAGGGCGAGATTATACATTGCACTATCCGGGTGAAAGAAGGGCGAGATTATACATTGCACTATCCGGGTGAAAGAAGGGCGAGATTATACATTTTACTAACCGGATTCCGTACTTTAGAGCGTATAACTGGTGTTGTTGTTGTTGTTATTTTTTACAACGAATATTACCAATAGGTTAGTAAAACTGTTTTTCGTTGATTAGTTCGACCGAATAGCATTTAAATGTATATAAAGATCTATCAATACTGTTTTCTTATAGATATTTGCTAAATATCTACGAAAAATTGCTTTGTAACTCAGTTGGTGACGAAATCATTTTTTTTAATGCAATCTTCGTTACCAAAATGCAATAAAAATCAATTCTTGTTTTACAACAAAGATACACCATGGTTGAACTTTGACATCAAGTACAAAGATGCGCTTTTAATGTTCTTTATTATGAAACTCCAAAATCAATTAGTTAAATCATAATTTACACTTATAGACCGCAAACAGTGGTTCCCAAAATGATACAACGCAAAAACTTGATAACTACTTTAAGGAGACCTTATTGGTTCATTACAGTGTACAACGACCATTTCAACTGAATAACCACATTAAGCTTTCAGGTCAAACATTACCTACAAAATGTGTGTGTCTTTCGAAGTTTAAGAGGTCGTTCCGCGCCGGCGGCTTCATGAACTCGTAAATCAGGTATACATGCCCTTGTGCCCATATAAAGCAAATGAAACGGTCGACTGACTTAATGCATTCATCAAACCGGTTTTATAATCGTGGTCCAGTTGTTAAACATTTATGCGATGTGTAAACGGAGTAAATATGAGGTCAGTTGACAACAATCAACTGTCCGAATATTTAGACTCGTTAATTTTAAGTCGTGTATGTGAGGGGAAAACATCGGTATCCGAAAACTTATAGTTACAAAATATATAATTAATTTTGGCTAAACAAGAGGGTGTCCCAACACTTGGAGTAATTACGGTAAGATTATTTTATTTTAATTTTTAAAACTTTATTGTCAGGTTTGGAATCTATTAAAGTGATCAACTGACAAGGTAAGTGCTTCATGTCACCGATGCTTTGCAACCACCAAACTTCATGGCTGCACCTCGAATCTGCGCAACCACATTAAACACAAGCATCCAAGCAAGAAGGCCAGCCCGTAGCGGGCACGGCAACAGACCTTGCCCCAAGGTGATTGGCAGGCGACGATCATCGAGTGATGCGAACAACAAGACCTTTAATGACTTCGTGGTCCAGACATACTAGTTCACGTAGATTGTCGAGCACGAGATTCTCCGTCATCTGACGAAACTCATCGATTTCCAGTAGGAGATTGCGTGTCAATCGACCGTCAGGGCGCGCATCGACCAGCAGTGCGACAGCGGAAAGAAGTGTCTACTGTCCAGTATTGAGGGATGCACATCAGCCGCCCTCACCACAGACTCGTGGACATCTAAAGCAACAGAGGCCTACCTGACGGTCACAGCACATTATATCCGGGACGACTGATAAATGGAGTCGCGTGTTCTGATAACGCTCGCCATGCCAGAGCGGCACAACTGGGGATACATCGCCATTTACCGGAGGGACTGTGTGGACGAGTTTGGTCTATGGGGAAGTGTGTTAGCCTGTGTCAATGACAATGCAAGACACATGGACTTGGCCGGCCGTCTGTGACCGGATTCGGAGGACCTCCCGTGCTTCGCGCACTCCCTTCAGTTGTGCGTGAAGCCAATCATGGACCTTCTGACAGTTGCAGACGTGATTTCAAGAGACAGAAAGGTTGAGAGCACTCCACTACCATGGCAGCGGAACTGCGAAGGCGACGTGTTACCATGTAACTTCAAGACCGCAAGATTTACCGACGCTCTCGAACGTCCCAAATTATGCTTCAGCGCTTGTTGGAACAGCGTTGTGACTGACCTCTTGCTGAATCCACGTCTGACAGGGACGCGTTACATAGGTCTCCTGCTGACCGACTCCGAGTGGGAGATCGCCGGCGACGTTGCGTCTGCGTTAAAAGACCTGACAGAGGCGACGAATAACATGTGTTCAGATCAGATAAGCATGTCGCGTCCTCTTTTAAATATCCGGTTGTATGTGGTCTGCTTATCAACAGTTTAAGCTGACCGAACGATGACAGTGAGCTGACAGGTCGCGTGAAGGAGAGACTGTCCGAGACTAGTTGAAACGCCAATCAAACCGTACGAGTCAGAGACGACCTCTAGTATCCGCTGTGGTGACCTCACTGCTTGACATCTGGTACAAACGACTCAACTGTTTACACCCGAGCTGAAGAAGACGACGCGCAGAGAGTATATCAAGCATTGCACTATTGGGCCGCGCTCTATGAAAACTGGGTTTAATGCATGTTCCTAAAGGGTCGTCCCAGATTAGCATATGCAGTTCGCACAGGCCAATCAGGGACGACACTTGCGCTTTTATTGTTTTTGTTTAAAGAAAGACTCTTCTTGACGAAAGTCCAGTTTAGGCGGAAATTGTCACCCCTGCGGCCTGCACAGGCTAATCTGGGACGACACATTACGCACATGCATTAAACCCCCTTTTCTCAGAGCGAGGCTTAATTGTTTTATGCGCGTATCTGTTTGACAGGTGTGTTGCAACATACTCAATGATAACAATGTTATCAACTACTCGAGTACGTTTTAGTGTCCAAGATTGTTTTGCTGGCTGAATCTCCGTCAAAGTGATATTATGTCCATGTTCCATTTAGGGGCTAATATCGCACACATTAACCAAAACATATGTGATCCAATGTGTATTGTCCCCTTTACTCTTGAAAACCTACCTACAAGGCAGGAAAACAAAACGCTTGATTGCAGTGGTACAAAGTGTACATGCTGAACTATACAAATATATTGTAAAGTTACTTAAATGAAGTAATGTAACTTTAATGTAACTAGTAGCACACATTTTGTTCTTAACTTTTATTTTCATCAAAGATCTGTCTTAACTCATCATATTGGTCTTAACAAACCATGCAATGTCCATCACAAGTCTGCACTGACTAGATATATATTTGAGTGTACATCCTACAATGGCAGTACAAAACAGTTTTATGAAGGATAAAATGACCGATGCGATGTAAAATATATATGAAGTTGTTGGCACTAACAAGAATCACCATTTTAAAATACAAGAATTTGGTAGCGTTAATATCTTCTTTTTTTTTTAAAGTTCACTGGCAACATTTTACATACCATACTTGTATGGGAGCTTGCAAGTTATTTTCTTGATAATTATGATGTTCTTTTGTTTAAAACAACAACGTGTAAAATGACCAAATTTGTTTTACAGGAACAATGCCCGACATTATCAAGCAACGGCGACAGATCGGGCTATGTAGGGCCATCGTGGGCGTTCTGATCGTGATATTGATCTCCGTCGTGATCGCATTTGCGGTCGTGGTGTCCAGACTCAAGTCGCAAATCGACCAAGGACCAGCGTCTTGCCCGGGATCCAACGCTAACAATATCATCCTCGAGCCTCCCGAGACGCTGCCTCCGTTCCATGATCTCACTGCGGGCGAGATTACTCAAGTAAAAGAATTCCTTTACCGTCAAGGTGACCTCAACCTCGTTCAACCATCCTTGATCGCCCTCAATACAAGCTATATTTACTCTATGGAGCTGCTTCCTCCGAACAAGAAGGTAGCACTCGATTATCTCGACAACAAGAAAGCGCAGCCACAGCGGGAGGCTAAAGTGTTCATCTTCCGAGGCGACACTTCGGATCCTTCATGCGAAGAATATACAGTAGGGCCGTTACCAAACCCTGTTTACAAAAAGGACGCCAAGAAACACCCATTCCGCTTTCGTCCGCTTACTGCGCCGGAACTGGTTGCTGCCATAACGATGCTGGAGCAGACGATAAACAAGAAGGCCAGTCGCATTCTAAGTGAAAGCTACGGCGGAAAAATAGGAGGGGATTGCCAAGATAAGTGCTTAAGCTTTGATATGATCACCCCGATGTCGTCTGCTGTCTCCGGACAACCACGCACGAGGAAAATGTGGTTCTGGCTGACTCCTGTACTTGAATACTTTCCGTCCCATCCCCTTGATTTCATAACTCGGGTCGATGTGACTGACATTAATAATTACTCCATTGATCGTATATTTCATGCCGGCAAAATGTTCCGTGATCTGGATGAACTGGTTCGTATGTACGATAGCGGGTCTTTAAATAAAACACGAATAGAATTCCCCAAACTTGATCGGAATCTTTATTCGTCGATGAACAGACGTGGAACGCTTTTCCCACCCACACCTTTAAGCCCACCGCTGCAATACGAACCAGATGGTAAACGTTATTCAATAGAAGGGAGGCATGTGGAATATATGGGTTGGAGTTTTGATGTCAGAATGTCGTCTTCATCGGGACCGCAAGTTTGGGACATACGCTTCAACAACAAGCGAATTGTGTACGAGTTAAGTTTACAAGAAATATCAGCTTTTTATTCTGGAAATAACCCCGCACTTAGATTCGCAGATTATCTTGACAGTATTTTTTTATTTGGGACTAGATCAAGGTCGTTAGTGTCTGGAAGCGATTGTCCGCAACATTCCACATACCTGAGCGCAACTCACTCCATCGAAAACATGGAAAAACCATATCATGTGGACAGGGCGTTTTGCGTCTTTAAACATAACACAGGCATGCCATTACGGCGACATCTTACGAGTACCGGAACCAGCAACAAAGCATACGAAGGCATGATGGACATTGTCCTAATATTGCGAACCATAATAACAGTTGCAAACTACGACTACATATTCGATTTTATATTTCACCAAAACGGCGCTCTAGAGGTCAAAGTGTCATCTACTGGATACATTTTAACAACATTTGCATTTGATGGTGAAGATGATTATGGGTTTCGACTGAAAGACCACGTGATCGGCAACATTCACCATCACATGTTCCATTTCAAGGTCGACATGGATATAAACGGGCCGGAAAACCGGTTTGAGACCCTCGAGATCATACCGGTGGATGTGGACAACACACAATGGTCGGGTGCAGCAAATGCAAAATACTCCCAGACAAAACTAGCTAAAAAGCTGATTCGATCTGAATCAGAGGCTGCGATAGACTACCATTTCTCCACTCCAAAATACTTAACCTTCTATAACAAGGACGTAACAACGAGCACAATGGTGCCACGAGCGTACCGCCTTTATATTGGAGGCATGTCAAAACAGGTGCGTAACTCTTTTAAATGTTTCACAAAAAAACTTAACAATATATATCCTACCTTTTTCCCTTATTTTTTTTTAAATAAAAAAATGTTTAGTTTCATATGTATCTGTACATTTACACCGACAAGTTCAATCAAGTAATTATTATTTGTAAAAAGTAGTATGGACCTTTATACTAAGTAATATTCATGTAGATACAGAACCCAATTTAAACTTCAGTTTACGTGTTTTAATCGTGAAGAAGATTGGGTGTCCGCCCACTCTGGATAAGCAGACGATTTATTGCATACATTTTACGGAGGATTCTGGAGATAGTCGATGTATCACGATGGGGTGTTCGCCTTGCAAGCTGCAGACCCACTGTTTTAACTCCACTCGTAGAACCTTCTCTGGATCTTTCCACTGACTCCAAGAACATAAACCAGACTGTAGAGCGTGTTGTCGTGCTTAAGACTCGAAAACAATCGAGGTTTATCGGCATAAAACTAAAATAAATGAGCCTCGCTCTGTGAAAAGGGGTTTAATGAATGTGCGTAAAGTTTCGTCACAGATAAGCCCATGCAGTCCGCACAGGCTTATCAGGGACGAATCTTTCCGCGTTAAGTGTATTTTTCGTTTTAAGGGAGACTCTTCTAGACGAAAATCAAGTTCAGGCGGAAAGTGTCGTCCCTGATTAGCCTGTGCGGACTGCACAGGCTAATCTGGGACGACACCTTTCGCACATGCATTTAACTCCCTTTTCGCAGAGCGAGGCTCAAAATTAAATCAAACCATGTGTTTACATTCCAGAAAGTGAAGCTCGGGAGCGGAAACGAGCCTTCCATTTCCTGGGCCCGGCACCAGCTTGCGGTCACCAAACGCAAGGAAGACGAGCCGAGAAGCAGCTCCATCTACGCCGGCTGGGACGCAGAGATGCCTGTCGTGAACTTCCAGAGCTTTCTGGATGACAATGAAGCTCTTACAGATCAGGTAACGAAGTCATTTTATAAGTGTAGTATTTTACTGAATTTTAGTAATGTTCATAATTCTATGTGAAGTGTCTCCACCCTTGTGAGACATTGGTGTAATATTACCTTAACATTCTTGTGTGATATTTGCGTTTTCGTTCATGCGTGTAATACTTTGTCTGGTCATACTTTTTCTTCCCTCATGCTTTGCGTTATTGACATGAATATGTCGGGCCATATGCGCAATGTCGTGACCTTTTTGCTATGTTGTTTGGAGTTACTTTTCTGCCTATTTCGAATGATATGTGTAATGTCCCGACTCCAACATACTTAACAAAGCGAAATGCGATTGTTGCGATAGAACAGTACCATTGGCTCGGGAAATTGGTTGGGTGTCTTGTGCTAGAGGAACAATGTCGAGGGATAAAGTGTGGTATTGTATAATGTAATTGCTTATATGCGGAATTGCTCGACTAATTGGGGCATGTTTTCAAATTGCTGTTTGCATTGACATTGAATGCGATGCTTTCTTCAAAACTTTATCATTGTTAATGACAGGACCAGGTTGCCTGGGTTACCATGGGGATGCACCACATCCCCCACATGGAGGATCTGCCCGTGACTACCACAGTCGGCCTTGACCTCAGGTTCTTCCTTCTGCCCTACAACTACTTCGACGAGGATCCGGCCATGGGATCTGGGGATGCAGTGAGGATCGAGCCCAATAATCAAATGGACTTAAATGAGGGCGTGAATATCATTCAGTACGGAAAGAATGAGAATCCGGGTTGCCTTCCAAAAAAGTCCATTTTTATGGAATACTTACACACATCACCTGAGAGTATTTTCGATGACACGAACGATCAATCTGCTCCTAGAATTTAGCTAATATTTATTTAATGGAATAAAAAAAAAATATATCAATTGCATGCGATGTAATATTGTTGACATGAATGCATATACTGATCTAGACAATAAACATACACAGAATGATGTCGCAAATTGTGATGAGTTTCCAACATGTCTATCTTCTTGTTGGCATCCACATATTTCTATGCAACCTCATAATTGTAGAGTTTATGTCATTTTACTTGAACATAAACACGGTGCTATCAAAGAAAAATGAATTGTTGTGTAGGCTATTACTATGGAGATAACATCGACACCATGGTTAATTGTGGCGTGTTCTGAGAAAACTGGGCAAAATGCTTGAGCGTAAAGTGCCGTCCCAGATTAGCCTGTGCAGTACACACAGGCTAATCAGTGACGACACTTTCCGCCAAAATTGGATTTTTGCTTAGAAAAGACACCATTTAAACCAAAAATTCCACAAAAGCGGAAATTGTCGCCCCGGATTAGCCTGTGCGGACTGCACAGGCTATTCTGGGATGACACGTTACGCACAAGCATTTTTCCCAGTTTTCTCAGAACACGCCACAATTTCTTGGACTTTATTTGATCATATATAAAAACCTATTCAATAGATTGAGGATTATTTTTTATTTAATTGTTAGGAAGAATTAAACTTGGTAGTCATGACTTTTCATAACAAAGGAGCATTTTAGTTAGTTATTGTAATTATATCAGAAAAAACAACATCTGTAGGTATTTGTATTAATTAAATTTATCGTGAATGCCAACCCGATATTGCTTGTATATACACAGTTTCAGTTTTTAGAACTCTTTGATACATATCCAGTTTCTATCATTTTAAATTAATTCTCAATGCCAAAATAAAACAGAATTCCACTCAGTGCTAATATGCACTATGTGACGATTATTTAATCGCTCACTACTGCGATTGGTAGATAAAACTAATGCATACTTGTAAACAGTAGGTAAAGACTGTCGCTTATCAAATGAAATAGCTTCCAATCCTCACACACAAGCATACATATTCGTGTCCTTGACTAAACAACAAATGCTGTTGACTCTCGTTGGCTGGATCTCACTTAGCTCGAATTTCCGGTTGACCCGAAGTCTCCTCGAAGGACCCAATTTTCAGTGTTACTTACTCGTATATTTTGTTGTCGTTCGGCTCGAATTCGATATGCTCATTCTAGAATAAATCTTAATGACAAACATGTATACAAAATAAGCTTCATTGTATTTGCATTAAACCCTCAGTACACCGGAACTCGCTGAAAACCTGACACTTGTTCTGGTCCGCTTGGTGTTCGGTATAGAGAGAGCTCACTGTATATCAATATAACATGTAATGCCCTGTACGCTGATTATTGTTAAAGTGAGAACGTTCAATAACAAGTTATTTCTAGCTAAACTTAATCAAAGATATATTTAATTATAATAATACTTAATACGGAATAGTTTATTTTATTTTACAATAATTAAAACATGCTATATTTAGCTTTCGATAACATTATTTGTTCTTTCAAACTGACGACTGTACCTTTATATATACAAACAGCTCCGTCAATTCGCGGGAAGTCTTATTTTGTAACAGATTTAGTGCCGACTAGTCAATGCATCAAATAGGGAGCAAATGCAAGTTTACTCAATAAATCTGCAATCCAGCCCTTTACAACATGATTATATCTGTATATGAAATATTGATATGGCGAACATGGGCACTTCTTACGAACACTTGAATGTACCGTTGAACGAGCGTACAGATCCTCGCTCTATGAAAAAGGGGTTTAATGCATGTGCGCACAGTGTAGTCCCAGCCTGTGCAGTCCGCATCAGGGACGACTCTTTCTGCCTTAACTAGATTTTAGTCAATAAGAGTCTTTCTTTCAACAACAAAAACAATAAAAGCGGAAAGTGTCGTCCCTGTTAGCCTGTGCAGAATGGGGTACACAGATTGGGTTAACAATGTGAAATATTTGTGTACAACACTTTATTTGAAGCTATTGTAAAACCAATATTAGTTGTCGGACACTAATGTTCGTGGATTTTCGTTGATCCACTTAACAACGAAAGCAAATGTCAAACGAATGTCGAAGTCTTATATCAGACATTTGAAAAAACCTACGAAAATAATATCAAACGAAGATGCCATATTTTATGAATTCGCGAAATTTCATATCAAGGAAAAGAAACGAATCTACAACGGAATACCGTTAGGGCCATCGTGGTTACACATTAAAATCCAGAGGGCGACAATGCGATAGTACGATGGCGACAATGCGATAGTATGATGGCGACAATGCGATAGTACGATGGCAACAATGCGACAACGCGATAGTAAGATGGCGACAATGCAATAGTCATCGTACTGTTTTCATCGTTTTATCGCATTGTCGCCATCGTACTACCGCACTGTCGCCATCGTATTGTCGCACTGTCGCATTGTCGTCATCTTACTGTCGCATTTTCGCCATCGTACTATCGCACTGTCGCCATCGTATTGTCACACTGTCGTCATCGTTTTATCGCACTATCGAATTGTCGCCATCGTACAATCGAATTGTCGACTATCGCCTTCCGGTACACAAACTATTCTTATTGCAGAAACAAAATAGATGCCTTTATAGATGTTCTTTGAAAGAGGTTACAGTTATAATGAAATCAAATTCTTATTAAGTTATAGAATGGGTATTGATGTAAGGTATGCCGAACTGTAAAGTATTTTAAAAAGTGGCTCCATCTAGGAAAAAAATACGATCTGCGCATGTGTACCGGAAGGCAATAGACGACAATGCGACAGTACGATGACGACAATGCGACAGTGCGACAATACGATGACGACAGTACGATAACGCGATAGTACGATGGCGACAATGCGATGATACGATGGCGACAGTACGATATGACTTTCGAATTGTCGCCATCGTACTATCGCGTTGTCGTACTGTCGTCATCGTTTTATCGCATTGTCGCCATCGTACTATCGCACTGTCGCCATCGTATTGTCGCACTGTCGCATTGTCGTCATCGTACTGTCGGATTTTCGCTATCATACTATCACATTGTCGCCATCGTACTATCGCATTGTCGGCATCGTACTATCGCAATATCGCATTGTCGCCCTCTGGATTTTAATGTTAAACCACGATGGCCGTAACGGTATTCCGTAATCGACAGTATAATAATTACAGTTGCTATAACGGAGTTGACGCAAGCAGAGTAGGCAGATCGGGTTGAGTCTCGCTCTGTGAAAAGGGGGCTTAATGCATATGCGTAAAGTGTCGTCCTAGATTAGCCTGTGCAGTTCGCACAGGCTAACCAGGGACGACACTTTCCGCCTTATCGGGATTTTCGCTAAGAAGAGACTTTCTTTAAAGTAAAAATATCAAACAAGCGGAAAGTGTCTTCCCTGATAAGCCTGTGCGGACTGCTTTACCTACATTCTTTAAACCCCTTTTCAGAGAGCGCGGCTCATATTATTTGCATGGATTTTAACATTATAATGACCGCCCAACCATAGCCGGCGGACGGCTCACCAGACAATCTCGTCTACTGCCTTTTGCACAATAATCAAAAAGTAGAAAGATCCTCCGAACGTCGGTGGTGTGCGGAATGGTATCCTGCAGTTGAATATAATATGGTCATTGTCACAGAGGAGTTGTTCGTAGTAGTTTGGCTCCTGGAGATGGTGTTAGGTTGAAACTGTTTCCACCCAATGTGAAGCACCTTGTGAAATGCATTATGGTTTAAACGTTAACTACGAGTAAGGAGGTTATTGTTGAGCCGGGATCTAACCGTCTAGTCCTCAGTTCTGGAGCGAGTTCTCGCAAGGGTTGCTTCTAAGTAATGGAGTTTTTCTACCCGCTTTAATGGACCTGTTCACTGTTTTGATAAATTGACAAAATTAAAAAAAAAGGTTCTAGATTTGCAAATTTCGATTCGATGAAGTTATGTTTTTTTTTGCAAGGAAACAGTAATACTGAACATTTAACCTGCTCTAAAATATCCATTATATGCATCTTATGACGATTTAAAAACCTGACAATTATAAAGCGTTACAAACGCGAAACGATTTAATAATTTTGAAAGTACTGTTGTTATCGCTATAATTTGTCAAATAACGAGGATTGTTGACTTTTACTCCAAGTTTCAGTGGTTCGAACCCATGTGTGGATTACTTACTTTCTTTCTTTCTTTAATTTTATTTTTGTTTTATACTGGAGCTATCTAGTTCCGATGTTAACATTTATCAATTTAAAGCATTTAATGAAAAACACGCACAAACTTGTAAACAAGTACTTTTAGATAAAGACCAATCGAATAGTAAAACGGCAGTGTTGTGATTATCCTATATTCAGTCAATTTCTCCCTTGAAATACCAATATTGGTTTAATTTTTTTTTCTTTGTTTTAGTGAACTTAAGAAGGCCTAGTTAAATTCCTCCTTATGTGACTCAACCACTAACCTCGTTCATTACTACCATACTAAGCACGCTGTGTTACCGGTACAGAGACCCTTATCAGTGATGAATAAACAAANGCATTATGATTTAAACGTTAACTACGAGTAAGGAGGTTATTGTTGAGCCGGAATCTAACCGTCTAGTCCTCAGTTCTGGCGCGAGTTCTCGCACGGGTTGCTTCTAAGTAATGGAGTTTTTCTACCCCCTTTAATGGACCTATTCACTGTTTTGATAAATTGACAAAATTGAAAAAAAAAAATGTTTTAGATTTGCAAATTTCGATTCGATGAAGTTATGTTTTTTTTTTGCAAGGAAACAGTTATACTGAACATTTACCCTGCTCTAAAATATCCATTATATGCATTTTATGACGATTTAAAAACCTGACAATTATAAAGCGTTACAGACGCGAAATGATTTAATAATTTTGAAAGTACTGTTGTTCTCGCTATAATTTGTCAAATTACGAGGATTGTTGACTTTTACTCCAAGTTTTAGTGGTTCGAACCCATGTGTGGATTACTTACTTTCTTTCTTTCTTTAATTTTATTTTTGTTTTATACTGGAGCTATTTAGTTCCGATGTTAACATTTATCAATTTATAGCATTTAATGAAAACACGCACAAATCTGTAAACACGTCCCTTTAGATAAAGACCAATCGCATAGTAAAACGCCTGTGTTGTGATTTATCCTATATTCAGTCAATTTCTCCATTGAAATACCAATATTGGTTTAAAAAAATATTTTTCTTTGTTTTGGTGAATTTAAGAAGGCCTAGTTAAATTCCTCCTTATTTGACTCAACCACTAACCTCGTTCATTACTACCATACTTAGCACGCTGTGTCAGTGATGAATAAACAAAATTGCAGAGGAAACTACGGAATACCGTTAGGTCCATCGTTGTTACACATTTAAATCCAGAGGGCGACAATGCGATAGTGCGATAGTACGATGGCGACAATGCGATAGTACAATGACGACAATGCGATAGTACGATGACGACAATGCGATAGTACAATGACGACAATGCGATAGTACGATGACGACAATGCGATAGTAAAATGACGACAATGCGATAGTAGCGATAGTACGATGACGACAATGCGATAGTAAAATGACGACAATGCGATAGTACGATGACGACAATGCGATAGTACAATGACGACTATTCGATAGTACGATGACGACAATGCGATAGTACAATGACGACAATGCGATAGTACTATGACGACAATGCGATAGAACGATGACGACAATGCGATAGTACAATAAAGACAATGCGATAGAACGATGACGACAATGCGATAGTACGATGACGACAATGCGATAGTACGATGGCGACAATGCGATAGTACGATGACGACAATGCGATAGTACAATGACGACAATGCGATAGAACAATGACGACAATGCGATAGTACAATGACGACAATGCGATAGTACAATGACGACAATATGCGATAGTACAATGACGACAATGCGATAGTACGATGACGACAATGCGATAGTACGATGGCGACATTGCGATAGTACAATGACGACAATATGCGATAGTACAATGACGACAATGCGATAGTACAATGGCAGTCCGCACATGCTAATCAAGGATAACACTTTCCTCCTAAACTGGGTTTTCTTTAAGAAGATACTTCCTTTAAACAAAAAATACCATAAAAGCGGAGTGTCGTCCCTGATTAACCTGTGCGAACTGAACAGGCTTATCTGGGACGACACTTTACGCAATGCATTTAGCCCCCTTTTCACAGAGCGCGGCTCACATACTAGACTAACGAAAATTGTGACTTTTTTACTTAAAAAAATAATAAAAGCTGCAATTTTCCGTCGATTCACCGACTTTCAATTTTCCTTTCCCATTTGACAAAACAAAACAAGAAAATCAACACATATTATTAGTCGTATTCCGTATTTTTATATTAAACAAAACAAAAACAAAATAAAGAAAACCAAAGCGTTTTCTTAATGGCGTCTTTCGTTGTTTTAATTATGAACAAACAAAATATGTTAATGGACTTTACAAGTCCATGTCTTATTAAAAGACGAAATTTACAGTTAAATACAACACAATGATTTAAACAATTAAACACATTCTAGTTTGTTTTTATTAAGCACTATACTTTCGAATTTCACAATAAACATTCAGGAATTAGTCACGAAACAAACATATTCATTTTAATAGGATTAACCCATTGAGCGCTGGAACCGGATTTTGAAGGCCTTTGCAAACAGTTTGGATCCAGATGAGACGCCACAGAACGTGGCGTCTCATCAGGATCCAAACTGTTTGCTATTCTGATAGTATTCTTTAAAAAAAAAATCGAAGAAAATGCTAATTTTAGAAATTTAAAAGACA
>VMBQ01001528.1:109878-180870 GCA_007657795.1 Dreissena rostriformis
ACACACACACACACACACACACACACACACACACACACACACACACACACACACACACACATATATATACACTATGTGGTGATAGAGGGAAGATAATTAGGGAACGCATGGGTTTTGTCTTTGGGCTGTATCCCCTTGACTTTAAGATAGTGTAGCAGTGACTTCAAACATGATAACATGGCAATTATATAACATTTTCGAGAATGGAATATAAATTCGCAGGGTATGACGCATACAGATGGTGCGATAGTATAACTATAGAGTTGTACTGGGTGTAACTATCATAAAAATACGGATTTATAATATGAGATTAACTATAATATTATACAAAATGTATATTAATATTTAATAACAACTAGCATAGCATATATAACAGTAAGTATTATAAAAAATGTGTGCCATATTACTTGCATTAGCCCGGGTATGTTTCAGTGCAAGATGTATGATATGTTGGTGAGCGTTGATGCTCCCCTTCCCAATGACCTTGATCTTGTCAGTTATCAGAAGGTCTAGCAGATATTCGGACATCGCAGAGAAGACCGGGCCTCTCGCCGCTCCGTGGGGTCTAGCACGATAAGACTAGTCCATGGGAGTGCGATGCGGCTCGAGGCCAGTCCATCTGCACTGAAAAGATGTGGCAGTGTAGCAGAAGGTGGGCATCCTTGACTGGCTCCCGACACCGGGTAAGAGTGTAGTTCCCGTCACCAGTTCTGTCAAGCGCAATGCTTGCTGAATATTTGTCGGGCGGTCTTGTGTGTTCATGGGTATGTCAAACGTATGCCTACGGGCTGATACATTTTCGGTCTGGAGATGAGGTTCCACTCTCTTAACA
Organism: Dreissena rostriformis; assembly: GCA_007657795.1. NCBI lineage: Eukaryota > Metazoa > Mollusca > Bivalvia > Myida > Dreissenidae > Dreissena > Dreissena rostriformis. Next base: position 110,711 of record VMBQ01001528.1, read on the forward strand.
AATGTGTCTTGGCCAGTGCGTGGATCTCGGTATGTGACAGGGACTCCCGAGCACCGACCACCCCCGCTGGAGACCCTTCTTAGCCTGCCTTTTCCTTCCCAATAATGTCACCATGTGTTGCGTACCATACTTATGTGACCTCGCAATATTTATCTAGGCACTGTTGATGAAGTGCCAAAATATAAGATAAAATATCAGGCCTAGATATGCTATTTCTGTTAAAAAAGACCCAATTGATGATAGTGAGTGTTAGTAGTTTTCTGTACTAATTTCCAGCCCAAAGCATGTTTCATGACCAAACGATCTGCAATATCAATAGAAAGAGCCGATGTTTGGTGAAGAAATGACACAAACATTGGATCACAGGTGTTGGACGCGTGGCCAAGTCACTTTAACACTATCAATATGTCATATAACAAAATTTTATCATTTTGAAAAAAAAATGTTGTTTTATGACATATTGATAGTGTTAAAGTGACCTGTCCACGCGCCCAACACCTGTGCATTGGATGCTAGTATTCAATATGAAACAAGAGAAACAATACATATAACTTCGTATAACGCTTTTCAAATAACCAAAACAAAGAAATACAGAAACCCTTATTATTTTCTTAAAAGCTGTTATCACTGTACTAATAATAAAAACAAAGTAAGAACCTTATTACCTATTCATTTTTCGTTTCAATCTGAATAAAACGATGTAAACAATGTCACAATTATTCATAGGTTATATTAAAGGGACCTTTTCACGTTTTGGTAAATCGACAAAATTGAAAAATATTGTTTCAGATTCGCAAATTTTCGTTGCAGTTATGATATTTGTGTGGAAACAGTAATGTAATACGGAACATTTACCATGCGCTAAAATACCCAGTATATGCATCTGTTGACGATTTTAAAACCTGAAAATTATAAAGCGTAGCAATGCGAAACGATTGAATAATTTGTAGTGTTCTGTTGTTATCTTTATATTTTGTGACACTACTAGGATTGCTTATTGGAAGAGTAAAATAAACCTTACACTGTATGAGCACGGATGGCCGAGTGGTATAAGCGTTAGACTTTAACACTAGGGCTCAGTGGTTCGAGCCCAGATGCGGATTACCTTTTTTTTCTTTCTTTGAGTTTACTCTTTTTTTTACTGGAGCTTTTAAGTTTCAATGTTTACTTCTATCAATTTAAAGCATTTAATGACAAACTTCAATACATGCCAAAATCTGGTGACGAATGTGTATTTTTTATCATGTACAAAAACGGTCACAAAGTATTTAAGACAAAATAAATATATTTTTTATATAGATGGCGTGATATTCTAAACAGATTTATATTAAAGTGCTATCAATGATTGTGACATTTTCATTAAAAGCATGAAGTGTGACATATATGATTCATTTATATTTAGTACCGCTGGGAGAGTCATGTTCCGTAAAATTAATGTATGGATGTTTGTATTGCTAAATTATGAGGGTTCTTGAACTTGCTCATAATAACAACTGATTATGTTAACAGTATTAAATGTGACGTTACTTTACATATGGGCGTTGAGCTTACGCGTGTTCCAAAAACATCATTTTAATCGAACAAAAATTGAAGAAATAGTTCGACGAAGAAGGAATGCTCATGCATCTAGCCAACAAATAAACTAACGGACTAACTAATGTATCATTCAGCCAACATGGTGAACATAGTATACCACTTCAAGCTACGGTCGTTTATTTAACCATATCGCTCAGGCGTGTTGGCTGGTTTGAAGAAGGCCGCCATAACAAACTGATAAACATGTAGGACCATTAAAGAAATGTTTCAGTTTATTGAAATATTATCAGTCGAGTTGAGATGCTGTATTTATTCAACCGTTGTGCCTTATTCAACATTTCGAATGTACATGTATTGCCTCACTCATACACGACATTATTAACATAAATAAAAGACAAATGGAGACATATAGTGCTGTTAGTTTTATTGTTCAAAATATAAATATAAAATACAGACAACAAATCTCGAAGACATTTTAACAGCATACTCACAATCAATTCAAATGTAAGACCTTTATTGTTTGATGTTTCCAAAAACTAACTCGTTGCGATAATGATAACGATTCATTTTCAGTTAAAAACATGCATTATATAAAATAAAACTTGAAAGAAGATTTAAAAAAAATCTACTTCTCCTCAATTCATAACAAGTATTGACTATTGTTTAAAACTATAATGTAAATATATTTCATGTACAATTAATGAAGATAATTGTGTAGTGCTGTGTTGTACGTTAATATATTTGTATAAACTAGCAGAACAGGATTTAGTGCGCATGTCCGGAAGTATAATAGACGCCATATTGAATCATAACAATGCGTGTAAGTAGAAATAATCATAGTCGTGTGTATTGTGTCACAATCAAGCAAGAAATCACGATACATAGAGTATAATTAGTTGTGTGCTTTATTGAAACCCGAACTTATAAAGCATTTACAATTCAAAACCCTCACAATGTCAAGCGAGATTGCGATGGTAGTTTATTTGTTTTGATTCTATATTCAGTATTGTTTTACAGATTACCAAAATGATTTACTCGCACCAATTAAACATGCATTCAACAATATACCATTAAAATAATGCAGTTTAACCTTGAACTTAGGGTCCGCGTTTAGGTTTCGAAATCTGCGTTTAGGTTTCGAATAATGATCATAACTTCTTTGTCGCTTCAAATATAACCTTCATATTTGGCATGCATGTGTATCTCATGGAGTTGCACATTTTGAGTGGTGAAAGGTCAGGGTCATCCTTCAAGGTCAAAGGTAAAAAAATCAAAGCGGCGCATTAGGGGGCATTGTGTTTCTGACAAACTCATCTCTTGTTAAAACTATAATCAGGTTAAGAAGTTTTTCAAGAGATCAACTGACAAGATCAGTGATTTATGACACCTATGTTCCGCAACCACCAAACTTCATGGCTGCACATCGAATCTGCGTAACCACAATAAACACAAGTCTCCAAGCAAGAAGGCCAGCCCGGGGCGGACACGACAACAGACATTGCCCCAAGGCCTTTGGACGGCGACCATCATCGAGTGATGCGATCAACCAGGGCCAGTATTCACCAAACAATTATATGACTTAAGTCTAAGAATAAAGAACATTCTTTAAATTAAAATATTCAAGAATTGCTTTAACTGTGAGTCAAACTGGGCATACGCTACCTGTATCTACATCATTCTTCATCTCAAATTAAAATGTTGTCAATGACATTATCACCAACAGTAGCCTGGATATAGTAAAACGCTGGACGTATTTTTCTTGGTTCTAAGTTTATTATTTATATTAATGTCTAAGAATGGGTTGGTTATTACGGGCCCAGGTCCTTGCTGACTTCGTGGTCCAGGCATACTCGCCCATAAAGATTGTCGAGCAAGAGATTTTCCGCCATCTGATGGAACTCGTCAATTCCCAGTACGTGGTTGCGTCTCGAACGACCGTCAGAGCGCGCATCGACCAGCAGTCATGCAAAAATGGGTCTTATGCAACATGAGGCCAGATTATCTCCACACCAGCCTGAGCTACCCTGTCCGCTATAAAGTCAAGCAATGGTTCGTGGTCTCATTAGCGGACATAGTAGCTCCTTATTTGGTGCAAAGCTGGCCTCATATGGCATACGACCTATTTTTGCATGACGCGGCTCAGAAATTGTATTGCCTAGTTTTAAAGAACATATATATATATTGCAGCTGTTTTCGTTGAAAAAAAGTCAAATAGAAATCATCGATATATTAATATAAAAAATATTTTCTGTTTTCTGCTACGGATAACAACTACAGTCATTGAAGCTTTTTACAAGAGCATATCAACTGTGTAATCGCGTCCTAAATGTATAGGTCCTTAACAAGTCGATTCTGCAACGAAGGGACACAACCTTTGTAGAACATTAACAGTTTATTAAATGCAAAATTATGTACCAGCCATAATGAACAATAAATAAAAGCGCTGTAAGTAACTCTGACAGTTGTTCGCTATTGTGTAAAAAGAGGGCAATGTAGTACCGCGAAGAGCGAGAATGCGCTGAAGTAGTACATATATGTAGTTTAACGCGCATCATCATTTCCAGGGGCGGTTCCTGGATTTCTGGTTAGGGGGGGGCGGGATATTGAAAGATTTGCTGGGGGTCCCGGGGTCCACTAGGGCCCCTGGTGGGTGCAGGGCAAAGCCCTGCTAGGGTGTCCAGGGGGGCCAAGCCCACCTGTAAGCTCCACGATTTTAGTGATTTTGAAGGCTTTGCCAACCACTTCTCGAGCATGTCACGCCTTATGTACTACAATGTGCAAAAAGAGGTATACATCAGAATCGCAAAGTTCGACTTGAAAAACCGGACAACAGAGAGTCTAAAGTTAAAACATTTAGCGATTGTCTGTGATAAGTGGAAAATGTTGTGTACGAAAAGAAGAAAAATGAGTTTAAATAGGTGATTTAGATCTAGTTAAGTGTGAAACATCAATTGAATTGACTATACTTTGGCGATTCCCCCCCACCCTTGGATCCGCCTATAATTTCGACAGCTCCATAATCATTATCATGGTCGTCATCATCATCATCGTCGTCGTTGTCATAATAAAGCATAATCATTATCATCATCAAAATCACCTTCATCACTATTATAATCATCATCATCACATTCACCGTCATTATTAACATCAGCATACTCAGCAGCATTTTTCTTATCACCATATCATAAATATCGCAATCATCGATCAATACTTTGACATGGAAATATCTGGAATACTCACGTTTGTTCACTGAATTATTAGTTTGACACATGTGATTAATAATATCTTAATGATATTGCATATATCATGCTTGCTCTATCCGAAGTTACATCATGATTGGCCAATGCAAACGAGCGTGATAAAACGGAAACCACATGTTTCACACCGAAACCCGCCCGAACGTCCAACATACACCCAAACTGAATAATATAATTAATATATGCTTCGACACATGTGCCGGTTAATAAATATATCTGTTTCGCTATAATGTCTATGTTATTAATTAGTTCAAAGCTATACATTTTAACCCGATAGCTTCGAAAGTCGTAGTCTTAAAGAGAAGCGTTCGGCTCTATTTTCTGGGAAGAAATTCTCGGTAGTACTTGGTGTAGTTTTTGATATATTGATAACGCTCCCTAATCCCTGGTTGAGGATCAAACGCGGGAAACCTGGGTACAAGTCTCCAAAGGTAAAACCAGGCGGACACAATATCCGCTACACTAAAGTGACATTTAACCCTTTGAGCGCTGGAACCGGATTTTGAAGGCCTTTGCAAACAGTTTGGATCCAGATGAGACGCCACAGAACGTGGCGTCTCATCAGGATCCAAACTGTTTGCTATTCTGATAGTGGTCTTTGAAAAAAAGTGAATAAAATGTTGATTTTAGAAATTCAGCAGACGACATTTTAGCAGACGACAAATTTCCCAGCATATAAAGGGTTAATTGATTGTTATCAAAATTAATGTCTCGTCAGATATGATTGCCAAAAGAAAAGAAACAAGAAGACTGTGCTCTTATTGGTTTAATATCTTTTTGATGAGGAACTGATATCGTCCGTGAAATTCAAGAGGATCGTGTTTTAAGGCACACGGTTTGGTGACGCTGAAAATAATTCGAAACAACTTTATTTCTAACAAGCATGAGAGAGAATGTATTATAGCTTTTGATCATTTTACTGTGGTTGCTACTTCTATATAACTCATGTATAGTTGTATGTAGTTTGAGTTTGACATAACCTTATTTATTATAATATTAACTACAGGTAGTTTTATACATCACGGTATGAAATGACAACGAGTGTTAAATCTTTTTTACAGCATGCTTTTAAATTTGCAAAGACATTTAATATTTACGTGAACGTCATGAACAAAAAACACGGGAAAGTTGTTTAAATTGCGTAACGTTGTAACGTCATTTGAGCTAAAATAAGGTAACGCATTTTGCCAGTGATACAAAAGTAGGCAAGACAATTCTTTAAAAGCTATATTACACGTGTTTAAGATATACATATTCGTGGCATTAAGCATAAGTTGTGCATTTACATGTTGGGAGTTAGCTATGTGCTGGCGCCACTGCTCCAGTCGCCAACGCCCTACCGGAAATGGTTCTGGCATTTCCATGGTTACAAAGGTTAGAGTCACAACACTGTATCTGCAAGTCGTTTCCTATCGAAATATTAGAAGCATAAACATGTAATTTTCCTTCATAAGCGTTTTTGGACTGTAATATAGATAGTAAGATACTAGTAAATTGATGAAACGCAACGGACCATTTTCTGACACACATAACTAAAGGATAAGTTTTACATTTGATAAAGAAACTTTCACTTAAGCGTGAAAGCATTAATAATGTACACTTGTGAAAACAAATATATATCTATTAACTTTTTTTCACATTTTGTTGAGAAAGCGTTACAGCAATCTCATGCTTTGATACATAAAGGCATAAAGCGTAAGTTTTTTTTTTGATCTATGTCATTTTGTAACTGTACAATGTACAAGCTCCCACTTGTAAACATTTCAATTAATATGTTTGCTATGCGTAGTTTTGTCACAAATTGTACTTTGATCAGGTATGGTGTATTACTTAATAATGTTGGGTTGGCGAATCTTACCTGACATAACTGTGTTGTCATATCTCTTCCTTCCAACCAAACTAAGGTTGTGGGCGTGTCTATCACATTGCTTTAGAAATATAAACAAGAACACGTTCAATTTATACTAAACATATAACAACCATTACAAATACCTTAACATTAATATTAAAATTTCTGTGTTTTATGCGATGCATTAACGAATACCATGTGTGATTTCTTAATTATGGTGTTATAACTTTTGTGTGGATAATTTGCTCTAACAGTTTATTCGTAGTTTAAAGGTTTGTGCAAGTGGAGGATGCATGATAATGATATGGTTGATTATAAAACAGCTAAAATTAAAACAGCACACTAATTTATATGTAAGCAATACACATTAATAAATAACATAAGCATTATAAAGCCTACCTTATATATATATGCAGGGAGAAAGATGTGTGTAAACAACCAGATACACAGACATACAAACAGACATACATATTCCAATCTTTTGAGACTTCTTCGTGTGCGCCTAGCTACGGTGCAGAATGAAGCATATATACTATGAAATCACCATCCCCAAACAAAGATGGTTCATTCACAGTTATAAACCCCACCCTAACACCGCAACACATCTCGACGTGGGAACATTTTTTTTACATACACAGAATGGACAATTTTACATACATAAACACTTATTTACAAACATGGAACCATAGTAGTATTAGGGCACGATCCGATTAGGATTCTTAAATACACTAACACTATGTTAGAAATACCGCGGAAATACGTTGGTTCTAGAAGATACAGTGAAACTATGCTTTTTTTACAGGGATATATATACATGTATGTCAAATATTTAGTTTAGTTTGCATACTTACGGTTTTGTGATAACACCCTGACTTGTAAAGCGTAGCGTGGGTCAGCGAACCAATGATTTTCTCTACGATGCAAACCTGTGAACAATGCAAATCGTATGTCCACAATTACTGTTCAAACCTATGATATGAAACGGTATGAAGTATATGATTTAATATATTATAATGTAAATATAGACAACGCATACCAACGAAACATTAAACAGAGGATGACAGAACAGGTCGCGTCGTTAACGTTAGGAGCTATATGGTCATTTGAAACGAACTGTCCTACAAAATATATATAATATATCGTTGAATTGAGATTCTCGCTATACAATATTACATACAGATTATTTTTTCTTGTTGGAAGTCCTCACAATGTCCAGTAATAATCGTTTTAAAAGGGACATATATTCTAAATAATTTTAAGGCACACCATTCAATAATTTATGTTGTTATACAGTTTTTAATGCGCGATGAAACACGATAACTCAATTATGACCAAAACAGTATTTGATGTTCTAAACGTTTGCGTGAATTGACGCGTGAATATGTGTTGTAACAGCCTAGTATGTGATAAGCGCAAATGCCAACACCGAAACAATGTTAAATGAGACATACTTCATCCCTTCCACAGAGTGTTATCTGGTTGCACGAGCTCGGCGTGCTGGCCTGATCGCACTTAAAGCACACGGGACCAACAGACGGCAGCCCTGGGGGAATATATACACTTTGACATCAGCATTGGAAACAAACATAAATGTGTTCTTTTATATCTAGATATAAAAAACAACAACATATAATATAGAGGCATCTATGATTACTTCGTTATGAGGCCCACGTGTATTACTGCGTAAGTAATTTGTTACAAATATAGTTTTTATATTAGTAAAAAAAGCCAACTACAAACAGTATATATTACTGTTAAGTAATGAAAACAGAACAAGTCAATTTCTGAAAACTATTGACACACATCTGGTTATAATGCATAAGTGTTAAATCAAGTTCATTTAATGCAGCGCATTACCAGTTTGTGTTCAGTCATTCAAAAGTTACAACCAAGGAAATAGAGTGCAGTGCATGCATTATATCCAATGAAGTTGTTAAGGCATATCACAGACATAGTAAATTGAGATTAAGTGTAATACCAGTTTGTCCACAGAGGGCAGCGTTGCACATGTTTCCGGTGCAACACTGGGTGCACAGCAGCGTGTTACCGGAGGATCGGTTGACCACTTCACGTTTGCCGGAAGATCCACAGAGCTAATGCAAACGATATATGTCAATCTATACGGAAAATATAGCTGAATTACATTAATACGACATATGTACAATAACACTTCATCTGATGTCTTATATTCAACCTGTAATCCTCCTAATTAAACATTATATGACATTGCGTTCGCTGCGTAACATAACATAAAATACATTACAAATAATATAGAAATGTTATTTGCACTGCAATACATTACTTATTTTTAAATATATAGGACTAATAAACGTTAAAAAAGATAATCATGAGAGAAATTTAGACGTTAACCCGCCAGTTCTTTATTTAAATCTGTATTGGATAATGTCAGAGATTTTATTGAAACTCGAAATAGTATATATATAGCATTACGGCCATTATTACACCACAACAAAAATACTTACCCAAAATTCACAGAAAACTGAAACAAACGGCATTCACGAGCGATTTTCTGCACATATTTTTAAACACTATGCATATTTCTTTAGTGTTTATTTAAACATACAATGCAGTCACTATGAGACCATCGATTACAATTTAATTAATATAAAAAGTGTCATTTTTAAACTTTAGTTTTCTTGTACTGAAAACCTCAATTTAAGTCTTATTGAGGTTTAGATTGTAGATACAAATTGCTAGTAAGAAGAGAGCTTTACGTACTTGACTATCCCGACAGCCTATGTTGAAAATGATGTCACCGTTTGGATTCTCGAATGCGTCAGCATAGCAACTCTTTAGTTTCAAAACACATACATGCAATATGCAGTAATTTTTCCCATTACGTATAACATTCAGATCAGTCTTCAATTTCATTTTTAAGCATACCGATTAGATATAGTTACGTTAACTTACTTAAAACAGCATGATCATTGACGATTTTAAATAACTATAAACGTCCAAGCCGCGCAAACAAACGGTTCTCAATAAACAAGATTCCATTTTCTAAACAAATGACACAATAATCTGTCAATTAAACATATTTTGCGGTATCAGACATTTATAATTCGAAACAGTAATTGGAGATTAATGCTACGCATATTGCAGATTTTAGTGAAGTAAGATATTAGTCTGCTATTTGCGATGTGTACCTCGTGTGTTTCACATGTCATAGTGTAGAGGCATTCTCGTGTCATGGGAGAATCCGTACAGGCGAGACAGATATCCCCACCTGAAATAACAACAACAGTTTATTTTATATTATTAGACACGATTGCATTAAGAGAAAACAACTATTCTCTAATCAATAACCTAGTATACCTAACAGAGAAATAACAAACACATCATTTACGCAAATGGAATATATTTACTGTTATATTTGTACATATTTAATTCAAAGTGTAGCTGTTCATCGGCAACAAACACGGATTTTTGGACATATTTGGGATTAAGTGACGATGTCCATAGAACCTCATAGACTGCTGAAAAACCATTTCCTTAAACGTCTGCGATCCTTTAACCTCTGTACCGTTCTCCCGTCTGCGACACTTGTACATAAACATTGCGACACTGAAACAAAAGCTTCTCAAACCATGAACGTTAGAATATATTATAACACACACTTAAATCTTAAACATTCGGTTCTTAAATCAATTATTTACCAAAAACACTTCAATTAATGCTTACAAATGTGTATACATGCCGTAATCGATCAGGTGTAGGTAACTTTTGATTATTTTTTGATGACGTATTCACTAGCAATGCCTTAGATGTATTGTAAAAACAAGAGATGTGTTTGTCACAAACACAATGCCCCCTATTGCGCTGCTTTGAAATTAAATTTCAAATTTCAATATATCATTTGGCAGGTTTAGAAATTATCTCCCTTTTAAAGCTTATTACTTCCCTTGGATTGATTTTTTCGACCTTTGAACTTGAAAGATGACATTGACCTTGACCTTTCACCACTGAAAATGTGCAGTTTCATGAGATACACGTGCATGCCAAAGATCAAGTTGCTATTTTCAATATTGCAAAAGTTATTTACAAACTTTAACATAGGTTAAAGTTTTAAGCAAGACACACACAATGACAGACAGACAGGCCAAAAACAATATACCCCCTCTTCTTCGAAGAAGGGGGCATACAAATGTGCGATTACATTTTCTGCAATCGATATGGTAAACACATTTGCGTTGAACAATAAACTGTGTTGCTCTGTTGCAAACATCCCGAAAAAGCTACACTCAAAAGGATTGATGTATTAGTTATCAGAATTGATTATTATGGAATGCGTATTCAATACTTCACATACATAAAACTATTTTGATTCAATAAAACGGCTGTATTGCACCCTTAAAGTAAAGCACTTAGTAATTAAAAGCATAACATGTGTACCGTACCGCAGACTGTTTCAGGTTTTTGAATAATTGTTTTAAACACTTTTTTCGTAACAGATGTAGTAAATATAACCATTTTTGGTAATCTACCACGCACATGTGGTTCAGTAAGGTACATTTGCCCGACCAATCAACATATATGATATTTTCTACGTACGTCAACACGTACTGAATGCATACTGATTGGTTAAGAAGCGGTTGCGGTAGGTAGGAAGTTTGGTGGACACAACGACCGAGCACTTAATATTGAATGATTTTATTCACTTTTAAAACTGTTACAGTTGCAAACATCGTTCCAAGTACAGTTAAGACTAAGCAAATGTTTTTGGCGTAGGTATGCCGAACAAAGAAATATATTATTGATATTGCAAGGAATGGAATGAACTATATTAGTCAATTACTCGTTGTTGATCGGTCTACAAACATTGAGTTGGGTGATCGTTAGTCCGGGTTCTTGTTTACTGACCGAAAACTAATGCTTCTTTATCAGAAAAGAAACAAAATCTTTCCGCCTAACATTGGACTTTGATTGCGTGTACCTGCATGAAGTCAAGCCCTATTTTTTCCTTTCAATTTAATTATACACAACCTTATAGTGGTAACTTAAAAAAATAACTTACTCTACAGTAGTAACAGTAGTAACTTAAAAAAGGTAACTTACTGTTTGAGACACCAATAACAAAGAAAATTAACAGTTCACTGTTTCAAAGAACATTAATTTTGTAAATTTATTTCATAATGTTGAGATTGTTACGTTTTGATTGTGTCGAAACATTTCCCGTTGATAATTGAAAATTTATGTTTATATTTAATACAATGTTCAAGAAACAACGTGATTTCATCGTGGAATAAATCATACAACAAACGCTTTACTGGTGTCGTGTTGTTGTGATGTTCCATAAAAATTAAGTTGTTGGTCTGATCATTCTTGTTGAATGATACAAAAAGATATATAACCATTTTATAAGTAACGGTTGGTTATCGATTTAGATTCATTAATAATCAAAGAAAGAAATATAATATTAAATATAAACATAGTTTTTCTTTTATCAACGGGAAATGTTTCGACATAATCAAAACGTAACAATCTCAACATTATGAAATAAATTTACAAATGTTCTTTGAAACAGTGAACTGTTAATTTTCTTTGTTATTGGTGTCTCAAACAGTAAGTTACCTTTTTCAAGTAACTACTGTTACTACGGTAGAGTAAGTTATTTTTTTAAGTTACCATTATAAGGTTGTGTATAATTAAATTGAAAGGAAAAAATAGGGCTTGACTTTATACAGGTACACGCCATCAAAGTCCAATGTTAGGCGGAAAGATTTCGTTTCTATTCTGATAAAGAAGCATTAGTTTTCGGTCAGTAAAAAAGAACCTGGACTAACGATCACCCAACTCGATGTTTGTAGACCGATCAACAACGAGTAATTGACTAATATAGTTCATTCCATTCCTTGCAATATCAATAATATATTTCTTCGTTCGGCATACCTACGCCAATGTACCCGTTCGGTATAAAATAAAACTGACCTGGCATGAAGGTCGTAGTTCTGGTTGTAGTTGGAATAGGTATATGTGTTGTGACTAAAACACACGTATCAAGTCAGCATTAAACAATAATCAATATAATAGATTAAGTGTATATGGTTATTTGCACTAACATATTGTTTTTACAAAAAAGATAAATGTTTAACATACCCTATAAAACGTAACATTTTAAACAATACATTTATATATTAATTGTCTACCAATTTTACCATATTAGCTTAGATAATGTAGAAGTTTAAATAGTAAGACCGTTCGAAGGTTATTACCCACGTGATATCTCAATGTTGTGTTTTTTAAGTTGTGTGTTTGTGTTGTGTCATGTGTTGTATTCAAACCTTGCCACTTAAAATTAATAAGGGCATCGGATTACTCATAATGGATCCATCTTTTTGTCACCGCTGGTAATGCTCATTGGCTTTATTCGTAATAACTGTTATTGGAACGAATGCATTTTGTTAAAATTATGTTCATTTCGTAATATTACTAACACTGTACGAAAGCATACACATTTACTTATTAGTAATGACAATGTAAATGTAATGGTGTAACTAAGTTTGAAATATTTAATATTAATATTTGTTTAGACATAGGTTAACCGTTATGCAAAAAATCTATAACGCCTGCTTTACTTGTGGTTGGGTTATGTGTAGTAGTGGTCGTAGGCGTAGCTGTGGTCGTCGTTGTTGTTGTGGTGGCGGGGGTAGTTGTAGTCGTTGTGGGATCTGGAATAAAATTCACTTTGTCAAAGTCACAATGCAAGGTCGAGTTGCAATAACAATTGCGTTCGCATTGCATAATTGTTTAAGTCTGCATAGCATTTGGTATACATTCAAACAATGTTACATGACCGACAATGCATTGCTTATCACGACCAAGCTGCTCGGTTAAAATTAAATTCAATTCAATGTCAAGTATTAAGGATATTTTGATACGCTACTTCTACATAACTGATATATAGTTATATTTTGTTTGATACAACATTAGTTATTATAATAATAACTAGTTTAATGACAACATGGTTTGTAACGACAACGAGTGGCAGATCTTTTTATCGCATGCTTTTAATATGGCGAAGAAAATATATTTTTATGTGAACGTAATTATAAAACGAAAAGTTGTTCACATTGCGTGACGTTGCAACGTCATTGTAGCTAAACAAACGTTACACTTTGATCAGTCTAACAAAAAGTGGCTTATGGAAAAACATGCATAAAAAGCTTTATAACACGTGTTTAAGATACATATATTCATAAAGATTATATGACATAACACAAGGTTTAGCATGGGATAACTGCGCTATACATGATTTCACGTACAGTATGAATCTTATTTCAATGTTATATACGCTCGATACCCTGGCGTTCAGCATAGATTTTGCAGTTATTATTACATATTGAGAGTGATCTATGTGTTGCTCCAGTTGTTTTAATTTAAAGCAGCAATAAATTCCGTGTATAAAAAATTCAGACTAAATTATTTTTATCATCAAAGATTCGCAAGGAGCAAGCACACTTTATAGTAGAAAGCTGGTTGAGAAATGAGATCGACATTTGCCTTGCATTGTTCAACTTTGCATTTATGTGCTCAACATTTATTTTAAAACAATTTGCGTTTCCCTTCTTAACATATTGCTAATCCTATTTCGAGACTTAATTTACAAGCAAATGAAAACCTAAAACCGACCTGTTGTTGTTGTCTGAATCAGCATGGTTGTTGCAGTAGTTGTCGTAATGTCTGAAACAATAAGTTCCGGGTAGCGGGCTTTATTTAAACCGGCGGAATTGTTAATGTTAATATAAGTGAGCTCTCCAATTAAAAGCTTATTTTTTTTTGATAGGTTTCGTACCCTTTTTTCATTGTCAGTCTTTAAGAGGTCAATAAACTTGATCATGTTTGTGTTCTTCCAATAATATTTATGTAAATACTATGTATATACTTCTTACGGAAATGAATAAACATTGGGCATTCAAGTAAAAAATGAAATTTGTCCGCAAGGATTTTACAGTGTTTGCATTTCCTGTTTTTAAATAGTATCGTTTCTTTTGATGTAGATACTTTTATTAAACGATTTAGGAGACAAAATGTGGTTTGGCTTTTGAATATCATGTTTTTTTTTATTCACCCTTTGTATCAAAACTGTTAATCAGTTATGCACCAACTAAATGGACAGTGTCAACATTATGCATGTCAATATCTACCTGCTACTGTCTGTTTGACATGTGCGAGTATGGTTACGAAATGTTCAAGGTTCGTTTTCACTTAACCATTCTTTACACAAACATAAGACAACGTAAATGTATATCTATATGTTGTAAGAAGGCTTTTAATTTTAATTATTATATTGGCCTTTTATATTTGCAAATAGTTAAGAGCTAATAATATGTCTAAATTTATGATTCTACTCTCAAGTTAACAGACTGGTCATAAAATGACATGCCCTTCGGTATTAGTTATAGCTTATAAATATCAGAAATGACAACAAACTTGAGGCTTGACTTTCGGCTTGTTGGTTAATAATTAACGCTCTTAAGTTTAAACCAATTTTCCTGACTTGCAAGCTCGGGTACTCTTAAACCAGTTTAGACACCCACTGTGTTGGATTGACCGTTCCAAATCGCTGATCCCAGTTTTTATAATTTTATGTTTAAATGTTATGTTCTTTTATAAAAGTAGTTTATAAGAATAATACTTTATCTTCGTATATAGTTTCTGGAGTTTAATTGTTTTATATATTCTATAACTTAAATCTGGACTTGGATGTATACCATGCATGCCATGTCGGAGGAAAACCAACCTATATGCAGTGTCCCTGGAAAGGGCAGTCGATTCGCTTAATTTACCAAACGTTTAAAGGGTAAAGAAACGGGAATTATCGACTTTGAATTATTTGTATACTGGATTTTCTGCCAATAAACCTTTGTTGAGTTTGTAATTGAATCAATTTTTATATTGGAAGTAAAGTTTTAAATTTCAACTTCTGCTTACTCACTCACGCACGCAATAATTCATTGACTTGCTTGCTCACTCACCCACTCACTCACTCACTCACTCACTCACTCACTCACTCACTCACTCACTCACTCACTCACTCACTCACTCACTCACTCACTCACTCACTCACTCACTCACTCACTCACTCACTCACTCACTCACTCACTCACTCACTCACTCACTCACTCACTCACTCACTCACTCACTCACTCACTCACTCACTCACTCACTCACTCACTCACTCACTCACTCACTCACTCACTCACTCACTCACTCACTCACTCACTCACTCACTCACTCACTCACTCACTCACTCACTCACTCACTCACTCACTCACTCACTCACTCACTCACTCACTCACTCACTCACTCACTCACTCACTCACTCACTCACTCACTCACTCACTCACTCACTCACTCACTCACTCACTCACTCACTCACTCACTCACTCACTCACCCACTCACTCACTCATCACTCACTCACTCACTCACTTACAAATTCTCTATAAAATAGACACAACTAGTTTAAATGAGTCATAGTTTATCTTCACAAAAATAATACTTACACATATCTATTGCTGGAATGTTACCAGGGCATATCTGGATCAAAACGTTTGAATCGATCTCAACAAAACCCAACTGTATAGAGAACAAAATGGCAATGTAACAGATGATTTCCTGGATTGAAACATTTACTATAAAGTAGTTATATCGGAAAACGTACTGCTACATACAGTTTGCATTTTTTTATTATTCCATGCAATAATTGCATTAAATTATTCGAAAATACTTGGTTAATCAAGTACATCGTATCAATTATGTGTAAGGTATGAAAACATAAATACAATTTTAATATAAAAAAATGGAAACAGTATACAAAACGGTGCTTAAGTGCAATTGTTTGAAAGCTTTCAGATACACATTTCCATCTACGACAGCTTGTTCCCCGTGCACTGCAACAAAGACGAGTATTTTAATATCTTAAATGTGTTATATTATTTATCCTTAAATTTTACACTTTTATATTGGTTGTTTTGTCTAAGACTCACCTATCGGAAGACATTATATTTGCGAAATATCGTCAAATAACGTCACTTCATTAATCATAGAGAGTTTTGTAAAAGTATGAAAAAAGAGAGCCGAATATTAAAAGTCTGACAATTACGGTCTAAGAGGAGAATATTTGGAAGTTATACAATTAACAAGATGCTTATCACCTGCTTAACAGAGCAGAACAAGTAGTGATGGTTCGACTACGCTCAGGACACAACAGACTGAATGCCCACATGTACAGAAAATACAAGCTGGTACCCTCACCACTCTGTTCATGTGGAGAAGAGGAACAAACTGCTGAACATGTTCTTCAAAGATGCAAAAGACACGACCAGGAGCGAGCTGCGAAGTGGTCCGAAGACACAACCCTCCACAGAAAACTGAATGGAGGTCTGGAAGATCTAGTACGGACTACAACATTCATCGCAGAAACTGGCGTGATTGTGTAGTGCGAACGTCAGTAAGTAAGTTAGTATACAATTAAGTCTGTATACAAAAATTCACCCCCTTGCGCGGCCAAGTTTTAACCCAGGGGCATGGTTTGACAAATTTAGTAAAGGATGCTTCCCATCAAATATTAAACCTATGCGGGTAGTGGTTTGAGAGGAGTTGCCCTTGCTAGGTTTTCTTTGTTAACACCTTTTGTAGGTCTTGTCATATATGGATTCATCAAACACGGGCCAGTATTCACTAACTCATTCTAAGACTTAAGTATCAACCGCAGACTTTGTCACAAGAAATCTTACTTCAGAGTTTGAAAAAATGCAACCTAATGGTTTTTATGTCATAAGCACACTGTTCTATATAAAGAATGGTTTAATATGCCATGTCAAATGTCAAGCTAGAGTCAACAATAAGAAATATTCCAAATAAAACTTGTATGCATATCCTTTATTCTAAGACTTCAACCGGTTTGTGAATACGGTCCCAGAGCAATTACACACTATATAAAAAAGGTCATCCACTTATCGTTTCGGATCAGTTTCATGAAACTTTACCAGGCAGTTTTGAAGGATATGACATTTCAATGAAAAGTTTACGCGCAAAGGACAGAGGGCGATCAAAATAGCACGTGTGTGTGTGTTTTTCGAAGCCTGATGCTGTATTGTGTGTGGACTCGAAGTATGTCCCAGCATTGCTATCTTATTACCTTAGTAGACTCCCGAAAGTAGGGAAGAATTTTGAATTATAGCTGCAACTTTAGGTTTTACTGAAAGATTATTAATTTTGGTGTGGTTTTGTGTTGTGTGTGGGGGTTGGGCAGAGTACCCTGAGGAAACCCCAACTGTCCGGTATGGACCACCACCAAAACTCATATGCTTCCCGGAACGGGGATTGAGCCCGGGTCGCCTATAGCTCACCGCGTCTTCTGTGTTCACATTTTGGCTAAAAAATGCTTACCTTGTGTTCAAACATGACAGCTACCCATCCAACCGATGTCTTGACATTTGGTGCTTCCGGTGCGCAGTCAAACTCAGTCATATAACCAAACAGAGATGAACGATAGTCATCCTGCAAAATACAGAAGAAAGCTTTGTGTTTCGCAAATGTAAAACAATTTAAAAAAACTCATTCATATTTTTATTGATTTATGGTCTTAGCGTTACGAACCAGACAACTAACAGTTATTGGCATGCGTTGCTACTATAAGCTTTTCAGGTGTATGAGTTTTGGTCGTATTTTACATGCAAATAAATGTATACAGTTTTCATAAAATATCAATCATGAACGGTGTGTTCTATCTAAATTTAGATTCGGCTACGATTATGATCGGATTTCAACGGAAAATCGAATGTTTACCTTAAAACAGATGGATAAATCAGCAATAATTACATTATTCCGTATGATGTTACAAACATAATTCGCATTATATGCATTTTATTTTTTCCATCGCAGGTTTTGCAAACACCGAATTGCATTCGCAAATCTTTATGCGCCGATGCAAATTTACTAAATCGAGTAAAAGGCTGGCTGGATGAATAAGATATCGGTTCACTGTTATCCGAAGTACACATGCATGTTTGCTCTTTTAACAAATAAACACAGTTATGTTCGCAAATTAAACACTTTACTTGTCGTGTTTATTTTTTTTCCGCATATTGTTTGTATCACATGGCTCAACTATCGCCACGTTGTTTGTAATGATAGCAGTGATTTGGTAATGAGATATTCTCGGAAACAGTCGAATATGTGAAGGATTAAACACCGCTCAATTATTTCGCATATTTGAGACCGAACCTCGGCACAACGTTTAATCATTTTCTTACCATTATACGAGGACACAAAGCATTATAATGCGTTCTTCAACTATTACATTGGCATAATATTCAAAAGATTGTTCGGAGTGAATAGTTCCTAACTTTTGACTCCGAACCCCCTACATATATATCCCCAACATGGTAGTGGATATGAACCGTTTGTTTGCGTATTTGTTTAAAACATTGAGTACCTCTTGCGCCCTCTAACGCAAAACCATATATCTTTATCTGTATTATCTTACGTGATCTCGTGCTTATTTGAAGGGGCAAATTTTTCTAGTGCATGTTAAATATGTTGGTGTGTGTTTAAACACACATATTATTGATGTATTAAGCGCCTTACCAGATGATGTACTTTTAATTCCACATGGTAGTTGCACACACAGTTAAAGTCCGCAACACCGGTGCTGAACAGGGCGCACAAGAAGACACTCTTCATATCATAGAGCCTGGAATACCGAGCAATAATCTTCAATAAACATTCTTTAAAGGCCGATGTCTTTATGAAAAAGTCCTGAAAGGATTTAAGAATATTTTTGTGCATGGTATTTTACTGTCGTTCAACGAACAGTTTTAATTATGTAACTGAATAGTTCATTTCTTTGTATGAGTAGATACACACCTTCATTGTCGGAAGGTATTAAGGATGCAGTTAAGGAAACTTGTAAAACTGAACAATTTTGATTTGAGCTCGTGCTTGTACAAACAACAAAAATTGCAGGTATTGTAAGGTAGATTTAAATTTAATTTACATTAAATTTAATTTAAACCTGCATACATTCATGTATAGACCGACCACAATCCGATCTTAACCGATAAGCCTAATGGTAATTACACAAAACTACTTAGGTTTGTGTCTAGTTCGAGAAGCACATTTGACTTATGTTTAGTGGTTCATATTCGAAATTAATTTGTACATTTAGTTTAAGATTTATGTATATACTTTTGATTACAAATCCTTATTGAAATGTTAAGAGCAGAAATGTAACCGTTTGTTAACGGATACTACATTACTCACTGAGATCTAGAATTAATGCGAATGTGTTTTTTATGTTTTTTTTTACTGCTATCAAATACAAAATATCGGGAAAAACAACATTATGAATTAAATTCATGATATATATTTGACAGTTTAATTGATTTGACATGTTCCTAAAAGTACTTATAATACAGTCAATAAGATGTACAATGTAAAAGCAAACACAGAATACAAAAGCTGAGCTCGTTCCCATGACATTCGGTTTAGGAGACATATATTTATCCACTGCACCATCACTGTGTGTGTCACTATTATGCCGCAGTATATATTTATCGCCTTGAAGCAGGCACATGTTTTTATTGATAATCTTAATTATGTCGAACTATGGGCGAAAATTAATAAGGGCACGGTTAAATATATCGTCTGTCTGAACGAATCCAGTTGGTACTATCACATATAATCGATTAACTTTAAATTCAAAGTCGCACACACATTAAGTACGTTCAACCAGGTTCAATCAATACAATACTGATACAATTCTTTCCATAATTTTGACTCTATTAAATGATCCTTGCCGGTACTCATTAAATCAGACACTGACTTTTTGTCTGTAGGATAACAGAAACAACGTTTTCAAATAAAGAAGCGAGCTTATCAATACAGACTCGTTTAAATTCTGAACCGTCCAGACCCAAAATCATCACATTACAGACGTATGTTTTCGACATAATCTATCAACTGTTGCAACTCTATATTACCAGACAGATTTAAACCAAATAAAATGCACCAGCCGGAGAGAACTATTATTACAGCATATGGTCTTTTAACAATTGCCAGTGTGACAACACGAACACAGGATAATACAAGTGTGAAAATGCCTTAAGTTTGTATTCACCTACCCATTCTCAAGGTGAACACATATTAATCAAGTATTTTTGAAAATATTCTAGTCCGGTTTTCTATCACCAATTATTAAACTTAATACTTATAATTTAGAACATCATTGAAACCGTATTGTTCTAAGAACGCTGCACATTGGCTCTGTAACTGATATTCTCTTTCAAGATTGTGGTTTTGTGCACATTGTTTAGTACTTTGTATATTTGTATGTGTAATCGTTGTCTTTTCGTTACTCGTAACTCAAAGAAGCTGGTCGAAGGGTTGATAACATGGGTACGTGTTTTATAATAAATTACTGGTTTTCATAAGGGCATAAAATACAGCAATTATTATTTTGATTATTGTGTTTTAGTCATCACATAAATTCTGTTATTTAAAAAGATCCTTTCAACCTATCCTTACCGAGCTGTGCAAAATTGCCCTTAAGATGGTTCAGAGTCAAAACAACGGAAATAAAATTAGTATTCATACTAGTAGTGTGACACAACATATCATTATAAATAGTTTTTCAAAAGTAAATGTTATCAAATCTGATTTTAGCGTAACTGAAGAACGAATTTTAAACCTCATGCAAATGTGTTTAAACTGTTTGAGCGAAAATATGGCAAGTTTGCAAGTTAAATCATAAACAGAAATATGAGACTTGATTTTGTTTTTTATTAAGCAAATTATTTAAGAAATAAAACATCAAACACCTTACCTCATTTTGCCTTGCATTGTTAATTCAAAACAACATTGAGTTATTTGCAGTCGATGTTTTCGCCTAGCGTGCTCGATCTAGATTTAAAATTGAACAGAACTTCAATGTTAAATGTCGTAGACTGATAAGATAAAAGCAAGTCGTGATGTCAGCACGGCATAGGTGACAATGCGTTTCTATTGTTGATATGAATCAAATGAAACTGAATGAACATGGTTTAGAATAAATTGTACTTGTATTTGCTGAAGTTTTTTTTTTATCTTAACGTGATTGCATATAAAGAGTACCTTATTTATAATATTTAAATTATTATTGTTAACGTCACTTATATTCGCCTCACAATCTGTATGGAAAGATAACCCGGTAGACGTAGGGCAGTATGAATATGAAAACCGATAAATATCTCACTTGAGCAAATATATTGGTGGCAAATTTTTCGTGTATTTTGTTTTTAAACTGTGTTCAAAAGACTCACCATGTGATTTATGCAAGAGGCTATGTAAATGTGTACTTAAGATATAAAGAAGATTTCAGTTTGAAGCAGGAACGTAAGCGTTAGGCTCTTTGAGAACTGAAATGGTAGAAACGTTCTTAAAGGAAGCACCCATCATCAATAATATAATCTAGTTTAAACATTTAGTGAGATACACGTTACACCAAAGGATGATGCAATCTTTAGTTAATTCCTGGGCTGAAATCAAGCATAATGTATGTGTGGCAGGATATGTCGTCCATACTCACGTGTTTATTGGGAGTCAAATTATGTAATCCAAGTGGATCGATTGCAAAGTAAGGCACACATTCTGTAAGAGAGCCGATAGCGTAACAAAGTAACGTAAATGTGCCTTATTTAAAAATATAAACGTCAATAATGACCCCGTTGACTTTATTCACATCGGATGAATATTGATACTTGTCACGTTTTCTGGTGTGTTGATTATGGTAAAGGCAGTATTAATTACACGTGTGAATTTTTGTCATATGGTGAGACTTAATCTAGTAAACATAACATATAAAACCTGTTAATTATACAGGCCAAAAGGGAAAGTCAGTTTGATTTTTGTTTTGAGTGATTAAAAGTAATGCGTTTTGATATACAATTCTCAAAGCCCCTTTCGTATTTATGAGTGTAATCTATATCGGCGTATTTAATTAAAAGTAAAATGCGCTGAATGCATGTCCCCCGTCTTATCAGCTACATCAAGTGAACATTTAAGACTATATTGTTTGATATTACATAACCTTTTAAAACAGTGCGTTCAGAACGCGAGTAAGGTACACAGGAAATTTTATATTATTATTGAACATTACGTGAGGTTGGTAATACGAAAATTTGCATCTTTAAATATTGTATATATATATATTTAAAAATGTGTTTTTGTGTTTTCTGATTTTCCATCCACTTTGCAACAATTGTAGATGTTTGTTTAAGGTCAGTTGAATTTGGTCTAAATTTGTTTCGTGGAACATTGCTTTCGATTATTATAATATATGCGTATTCTGATATTGTGGGGCTGGGGTAATTTATGTTTATAATTTGTGAATAGTTTTCACCTAAATGGCGTTGTTGTCGCTGTATATAATGAAGTGGACGATAGCATATTTATTGTAATTATTGAAACATGCATATAATGTAATGTTGAAAAATCAAAATCTATTAACATGAAAAGTTCGGTTCAGTTTGTGTGGACGCTTGTTTTGATACCTTCAAATATATAAGAACTTTTATTTCAACAAATACATATACATATAAACACAATTGAAATAGACCTTTATGGTCCTTGTTCAACATGATGTTATATCTACATAAATTAACAATTTGGCGACAATCAGTGCTTTAATACATGTCATGATGTAATATTCATATCGGTGTATTAACACATTTGCTAATCGAGTATGTTCATAAAAAATATGGTGTGTATATGTACACTACTTTATATTTACAAAGAATTTCATTCTTCAGAATTACATCATACTCACATGAAAATCTAATATAACATCACTTCTTAATCTCTAATCTTTGAGTTTGTTTTGTTTCAGCTTTCAGTCAATTAAATCTCGGGATAACTAACAAATGTTTCGTAAAATACGTGTTACCTTGACATCTATCTATTACTGAAGAATAGGCAAGTGCAGGTTATTTTCATTTAATTTTGAGAGTTAAATATATATGTATTTCCACTCACGGACTGACCTACCATAACAAAATATAATGACTATAAGCTTTTATTTCATCGTACGCACCTGAGAAAAATATAATGATCTATTACCTGTTTCACATTTAAGGCATGTAAAGCCGTTCCGGCACACGCAGAAAAATGACCGATTACTTCTATTTTCAATATAACAGTTTCCCCACACAAGGATCGTGCAAGCAAGGATTTGGAGATGTTGGTGCTTAAAACACGTTTGCATTGTATTACATGTTCTATTGGATGATTAAAAGTTGTTAAATGAAATCTGTGTTTGCGTTTTTCTAATCGTGCATCTATAAAAAACATATATATTATAGTAAATGCAATGTATCAATGCATTCATGTGTATTATATCAAGATTCAAGATTCGAGATTTATTTCATGTTGTTTTTAACAAAGTTTTGAAGGTGAACAAATAAATCCTGTTGCGACTAACGGACAATAATAACGTAACACACGTTTTGTTCAGGTATCCCGAAATTGACATCAACGTTTGGAACATGACTGAACTAAACGAAAGATTGCCTCCTATTGACAGGTACATTTGGGATGGAATTCAGGCAGATTGAGTTTTATGACTTGCAAGATTCGTTTTTTAGGAACACTTGGGCGAAGTTGTACTGATCGAACGTCTTTAAGAGCATACTTAAATTAAAACAAGTCAACGACCATATTTGATAGAAAAGATTAATCTTTAAACAATGTTGATACAATTATTGATTAACAACAACAAATAAAACAACATAAAGACACACATACAACTCAAATGAAAGAGAATGCAAACACGTAAGTGCTAACGAAATGGGTTAGAAAACTCTTTACAAGTCAAACAATACCCGAAAATAGTTTCATGTTGGTTTATACCAACGATTAATTGGGCTGTAATATATCAGTGTTTAAATTAAATGTCGTTTGGTTAAAATCATTGAAAATACGCAAGGTTAAACGACATTTTAATCACCATAACACGTTTACATTTTATTTTGTTTGGCAATGCTATAAAGCAATGAGCTCATTGTTTAAATTACAATCTTTTTTAAAAACAATAAAATTGATGACAACGAATGTTACCATTGTACGGTTTGAAAAGAATTGTGTTTATTGTGTGGTTGAAAAGCAAACATGAGTATTTTGAATTGTTTGTGTTTTAAAACGGAAGAGTTTTTATTGTTTTTAATAAGTGATATGATGAAATCAGGGTATTGTAGTTAAATGGTCTAAAACAAGACAAGATGCAAATACTTAAATTGTGAAAATGGTTGTGAAACACATACGAAAACACACCACTTAAGATTTTGTGTACGTCTTTAATTATGCAAATGCTTTTCATTCAGCTAAACGAACCACACACATTTTAATGATAATACAATGACTTGATTCAGCGCGGAATTTTATCAAATCCTGAATATAATTTACTTAACGCGCTTTCCTTATAACCACAATATTCAGACTTCTTTAAAACTGTAAAAGACATAACTCATATTTTAACTCATCGCCTGACTCAATTGATCTTAGGTTGCCAAGGCGGCCTTGTATTGCATAATGTTCTCCAATCTTCTTAGTTAAAGAAATTCAAAATCATGGTATGAATTCCTTCTTTATTTTCATTTTTCTACTCTTAACCATAATTATCTATGTGATGTACTTATATTCTACATGTAGACATGTTTGTCCCATTCTTAGCACAGACGATGACGTCGCACGTCGAAACTGAAGAAATGTTTGGTCTGGACATATATTTCTAAATGTCCCGTTGTTCTTTTTTTCTATTTAAGATGATTATGTTTTAGTCCCATTCCCTTGATTTTCAGTACTAAACAAATCGTGTTCGCTCTCAAACATTAAATGCATGGATTTTGAAATGACTTAATTATGCACTATGACGAGACGATACATCAACCCTGTCCTGTTCAACTGCCATGCTCTCGGTCAAAAGTCCATGTCACAAACTAAAAAATTAACAAATTGTGTTTCCACTTCTTAAATTTCAATTTCTATTATAATTTTGATATTCATTTATATAATTATTCACCAAACTATGATTCCTATTCTGCTTGGCGTAAGATAAATGTGGCAATTCAATGTCAGACACCATCTATGCCTGTATGGGTTTTGTTTAACCTGAAGTAATAAGTTTCATTACTGATTTTTTTTATTTCCGCTTTATGTTAAATGCTTTATAGATTAGCACGGTACTTCAAATTAGCATTCCATTTTTACACATCTATAGCATAACGTCAACAACGTCAAAGCTCGTCAATCAGAGGTCAAGATGAAAATGCAAAAGAAGTTTTTTTCTTGATTTTAATGTTAGCTGTGGATGATGCTTATTGGGGCAGTGTGACACACACATCTAACAGGTCTGTTGCTCAAAAGTCGAGCTAATTGTTCAGGACACCAATAGCACTAAATTTCTGATATTATGCTTCCTTTCTCAGAAGATCTTTGCTTTTTCTGTTACTGTATAAAGGTTAACACAAACAAATATCATCTTACTATTATGTTAGACAATAATTGTTGATTCATTACGGTTTCTGTGTTCCACTAATTTAACTTTTTAATACAAGTATGTGTCCAACGGCTCATATAACACGTGATATAGGCATGAAGCGATTCGTTACTTATTTGAGGACTTATTTCACGTTTCTTTCTCTTAAAGATGGTCCCATATTTCACCATGTGAATCCCATATGCTGGATATTTGTTATAATATATATATATTATATTTTCAATTTCCTCAATGTTTCCATCAACCTTAATAGTTATTGTTTTATTGCCTCTTTTAACATCTGTCACAGGATTATGACATGTTCTAACAGTGTTTCTTCACATGAATGCATTTACTATATTGTTAATACCATTTAAACTGGTGAAAACCGGCATTCTGCCTTTGATAAAGTACATACACACAACAGAAATATGATGAAACCACTGATTTTGATTTGGAAAAGGTTTCTAAAAGAACAAGGTCTTCAAAATTGTTTCGTTGGCTGTTCTTTTACCCAAGTGACTGAATGGTTCCTTTTGCTGGAAGTTATAAGGGCGTTTGGCAAACTGATGTCCAATGCTACTTAAAAATACATGTCCTTGTGTAATTCGTTGTAACAGTCCTTAGTTTTCAGGGAATTTTACAATAATTGAATTTGTTTACATCTTCATGCTGTATCGGTAAACATTCTTAATTACGATACGCTTTGATTGAGAGGGTGTGCATTGCAAACACAAAACATGACACAAATACAACTATAACGTAGATTTAATGTTTTGTCAAGTCCAACCATGTAACACCACATCACCAGTCAAAGGTGTAGTACGAGAAGATATCTGAAGATATACCCAATCCAATGACATCCATGGCTCTTACATAGCCTCCACACCCTTGCATGGCAAACTTAAACAGGACATGACATTTTTAGGACATTTTGAGGTTGCCAAAATATGAAATCAATAACACTTTTGATGTTTTTGAAAAATCAAATGAGAAATGAGAAAAACAAAACAATTTAAAGCAAACTATTGAAATCAATACCATCAAACAATTTTGTTATTGGTCTTCCACAAACAGTACAAATTGCAATTAAATATATTGAACGGTTAACTAAAAACATAAGACTTTGCAAGGTGAGAATGAAATGTTGGGTCAACGATGTCAGTGATTTAAACTAGATTCCGAACGGCATTACTTTTTTTCAGGGTTTCTTAAAACCTTACTTTGCAAAATGAATACAACCATAATCGCGGTGTATCATCAGCTCAAACATAATTAAGTGTTTCATTCATTTGTAGTTAAAGAGTAGTACATAAAACAATTAAATAATAATTTCATAAAAAAGATGTGCTTAAAGGTTAGAAAGTAACAAAAACCCTATCTGCGGATTTACTTGATGCGTTCGAAATTTGGTCCACACAAGATGGTGAGGTTTTTTAGTGACCCGCAGCCTCATCCTCAATTGTTTTTTTTGCCTAGGATTTCTTACCATTGGTGTTTTTGTGTTGTAATATTTAAAAAAAATCAATTGGGATATGAGCTAACATGGCAACAGGCTGTGCTATATCGAGGTTACTGATTTATAACATAATTTTTAATAGCTACGAAGTTTAATATCGACATATCGACATAAAATATGTTCGTTGATGCTGTTTTAATATCGACATAAAATATTTTCATTGATGCTTTTTTATTTTGTTACATGTAAACAATAGCGGTGATTAATTATATTAATGAACATTTTGTTGTGTCCATAAAATATTACTCAATGATATTTACTTTTTAGAATTGTGTGCTTGGTATTGACCAATCACTTTATTTTTGCTCAAATGTGTCAACACACAGTTAACTTGATATGAGAACAAACCGTGATCATACACAAGGCGTCAAACGCATCCATTAGTAAACAATTACCCTAAATTATCCGTGTTGTCTAAGCATTTCAAAAGACGTAGCTTATGATTGATACATTACAAAGATAACGATAAAAATAACCCACTAGTTAAAATGTTGATTGAACACCCCACCCCCTCCCTGAAAAAAGTGTGTATTGTAATTCTATGACGTGAAGCGTCTTTATGTACACACCACATATATGCCAATAATAAAATATTTACTAGATCCTGGTACAAAACGCACATGCAAAAAGTAACATTATTGTATCAACAGCAGCAATATTTTACATTTCTTGTCTTACATAAAGTTTTATTCATTCTTAACTGCTCTTAGTTACTGCATAACTTGACACACAATTGCACGAAGTCATTGTCGTTATTAAGATATTGAACCCTGGATTACTAAACTACATTTAATGAAGTAATCCTGCTTTAGCATCCTGCAAATGAATAAAGCAAGATTTTATCATTATGTTTAAGTAATTATATTGTTTATAACAGCTGATTTAGTTTAGTAATGCAATTTATTAGACAATAATTCTCATTATAAATAAAATATATAATATGTATAGTGCATACTATTCTTTTTGGGGTTCATTTGTTATATAATGCTACAATAAAATATCGAAATCCCAAACATTGTTTGACTTCATGCTAACAGCCCAATTACAATGTATATTATGCTATATTGGAGATCTATATTTGTTTTCTTTTTGACATTGATATTGCATTACGATCATCTGAATTTAAACACTATTAATTTGAATTTCAATGTGATAAGGTAACGGTGTATGTGCAACTGCTTATATTGTGATTTCTTCTGAGCTAAGGGTGGGGTTCGGAATGGTGTCGCACTTTTGTAGACGCCCAAATAAATCAGTAATTTCAATTCGTTAGCATATTTTGTACCATTTGTATATTTCACTGGTATCTTGATATGGGAGACATATACTCTCAACAACTTTTCTAGTTAGTTACTGTTATTTTTTGTGTTTTTAATTTGAATCGACAAATTAACATGCCATGTACATTTGTCGCATTTTACTATCGATTTGTGTAAATATGTTTCAATCAGATTACTTAGAATCAATTTTATTCCACTTTTACAGCGCCTTCGGTTGATGAAAGCCCCGTTGATAAAATATCTGCTCTAACCCACGGCACGAAATGACTTCATGTTTTCGACAAAATGACGTCATAAATCCAGCAAAATTATCCAGTTAAACTAATATTGTGTGTAAATAAAAAGGTTTACTGAATAAAAAGTGGGATAAAAAGAATAATAGGTTAGTGTTGATTAAATATTATGTTTATCATGCTTGGAACGAAAACGAAAAAGCACTCGCCAAGGCTCGTGCTTTTTGTTTTCTAATCCTCGCATAATAAACCTGATCTATAATCACTAACCCTAGTATTCTCTTTATCCGTAACGGGAGGGTTATTTTCGGTTTGCGACTGTTCGTGCGCACGTTTTAAACAACCCGAATGGTGTTGTTTGACCAGTAGCACATCCGTTCTTCATAAAACACGTTCAATAGTTTACTTAAGAAACTCACATAGATAAATACACTGCTCGCAATTAGATAATTCTTACGTTTTTCTGATATTTGAACGGCTCATCTAGTTGTTGAAATTTACTGACAACGATTTACACATTGCTGCGGTATAGCCAGAATAAACGTTATAACCATCAATATTTGGTTATAAATGCTAAACTTTTTTTTTGATGACCTAGCTTTTTTTACCCTACCTGAATCATGATTTAATCTTGGCCTAGATATTGAGTTATAAATGTGGTTTACACTGCTTTATCGAGTAATCTTGTGTTTGACCTCAATTCACCGAGCTTCAGACTTGGGCTACATACTGTTAAACAAGTTTATTCATTAATTTGTCCTTTATAGTATAAATAGTTAGAAAAATAACAGTTTTTCTAAGAAATTACCAGGCTACTAAGTGTTCAACCCTTCGTCACCCTATATCAAACTATGATATGTATGCAACTAATCAAATGTCATAGATATGAATACTAATTGTGTGATCTTTCAATTCAAAGTTTACTTCAAATACAACGATAGACCGTGTCGTATGATA
The DNA here is from genome assembly GCA_007657795.1 of Dreissena rostriformis. NCBI lineage: Eukaryota > Metazoa > Mollusca > Bivalvia > Myida > Dreissenidae > Dreissena > Dreissena rostriformis. The sequence goes on from VMBQ01001528.1 coordinate 140,874, forward strand.
TTTTTCTATCATAATTACATTTAAACAGTTGGTTGTGAATGTTTCTTTGATATTAGTTTAGTATTGCTTGGTTTTGGTTTCAATTTGTTTACATTTAATTTCGCTTTTTTTAGAGAGCAATTACAAAATGTTTTCATTTTAGTGATTAACTGTCCGTCAGTCTATCCGTCCGTTTCATCTTACCGCCTGTGATTGGTTAAGTAGATTTTACCGTTTCGTCAAGCACTAACACAGCTTGCTCAAAATCGTTGATACTTACTCTATTGGCTATTGAACGTCCCATATTCACGAACTCACTTTGAACTTCACTTTGACATAATATGGAATCGGACAAAATATGAGCGTTTCTTTCGTTTACTGGATTTTATCGTTTTGTCTCGACAACGTTATACACGAAACTTGAATAACAATACAGTTGTGACACGAGACACCCAACCCAATCCACCCATACAACGAAGTCTTTTAATTTTTCCTTCAATTAATTTGGACATTGAATTCATTCAAACAATCCATAATATGCCGTTCAAATTGATTTTAATTTCATTTTAACTTGCACCAAAACAGCTTATTACAAATTGTTGATACGTATTTGGTTGTTGCTTATTACAATTTGCAGTCCACCACTTTACCGAATCGTTACTTTTACCTTGATATTGCCCTAACATTCATCCCCAGCCGGTGGTATACATGTTCGTCAAACACAGATTCTCATATTACATGTTGCATTTATTGCACTGGGCATTGGTAACTTGCCTTGAATATCATTTGATGGAGAGGTTGAAGGTTAAGCGTATTTATCTTTTCATGTGGATCAAGTCTACGCCTTGACCGACCGAACTGTTGTTTTAATTCACAAATGGTTTGGTATGACCGTTCAAGGGTTAGAACTCACGTGCTATTTCGATGTTGTGTAATTTTTAGTTGTATTTTTGTGTGCTTTTTTTTATTAAACATTGCCACTTAAAATAAATAAGGGCGTCGGATTACTCATAATGGATATCTCCTTTTGCCACCGCTGAAATGCTCATTACCTTTATTCGTAATAACTGTTATTGGAACGAATGTATTTTGTTAAAATAATGTTCATTTCGTAATATTACTTACACTAAACGAAAGCCTACACATTAACGTTTTAGTCATAACAATATCACAATGTAAATGTAATGGTTTAACTAAGTGTGAAATATTTAATATTAATATTTGTTTTGACATAGTTTAACCGTTATACAAAAACACATATAACGCCTGCTTTACGTGTGGTTGGTTTAGGTGTTGTAGTGGTCGTAGGCGTAGCTGTGGTCATCGTTGTTGTGGTGGTGGCGGTGGTAGTTGTAGTCGTTGTGGGATCTGGAATAAAATTCACTTTGACAAAGTAACAATGCAAGGTGGAGGTGCAATAACAATTGCATTCGCACTTCATAATTGTTTAGAGTCTGTATAGCGTTGAGATACATTCAAACAAGTTCCCATGGCTGACTATGTATTGCTTACCACGACCAAGCTGCTCGGTTAAAATTCAATTCAATTCATTGCCAATTCAAATTTGACACAATGTCAAGCATTGAGGATATTTGGATCCGCTACGTCTACATAAATGATTTATTATTCTATTGTTTTTTATATATCATTGGCTACAAGAACGTTACGCGTTTGTTCAGTCTCACAAAAAGTAGCTAATGGAAATGCATGCATAGAAAGCTTTATTACACGTGTTTAAGATAATCATATTCAAGGTGTAGCATGCGATACATGCCCTATACATGATTTCAAGTACAGTATAAAAATACTATAAATCTTATTTCAATGTTATACACGCTCGATACACTGGCGTTCAGCATATATTTGCAATTATTTTTACATATTGAGAGTGATCCATGTGTTGCTCCAGTTGTTTTTATTTGCAGCAGCAATAGATTCCGTGTATAAAAAATTCAGACTTAATTAGTTTTATCATCAAAGAATCGCAAGGAGCAAGCACACTAGATAGTAAATAGCTGGTTGAGAAATGAGATCGACATTTGCCATGGATTGTTCAACTTTGACTTTATGTGCCAACATTTATTTTAAAACAATTTGCGTTTCCCTTCTTATATTGCTAATCCTATTTCAAGAGTAAAACAAGCAAATGAAAACCTAAAACCGACCTGTTGTTGTTGTCTGAATCAGCATGGTTGTTGCAGTAGTTGTCGTAATGTCTGAAACAATAAGTTCCGGGTAGCGGGATTTATTTAAACCGGCGGAATTGCAAGTGCCATTTGTCTTGATACATGCATATGTAACAGGTAGACATTAAACTAAAGATTAAAACTTGAATGAATAGTTTGCAAATTGTCATAAAATTAAAATACTTTACGCGTTGGAGTTAAGAGCGATTACATTTATACAATTGAAATAAAATAATTCTTTTGTTTTTCAGATACGATGCTGTCCGGTAATATTGCACAGTTAATGGTCAATTTGTTTAAAAACATGTTCTTTTATAAATTGACAACATAATATCTAAATTTATTATGAAAATAAGAATGTTCATGTGCTTATTAACACAAAAATATCTGATTAATTCAGTGAAGAACTGTCCGATTTGATTTCAAAACAAACATGACTCACCTCATTTTCAAACTATCACAGTGTCCGGTAATCTTGCGCACATTGTGTAATGCAATCATGCTTCGATCACATTTTGTTTTTATCGAGTGCACCGGGATTGTCTCCCATATGGCCATCGCCCCCAGAAAGACCTGTTAGTTGGTTACGGGGAATAGTGCAAGATACAGGAGACAGCCCGTTCCAGAGGTGACCCTGGGTCTTTTAGTGCCCGGTGTATAGCACCTAGTACACTGCACCTCGGTTTAACGTCTCATGCGAAAGACGAGTTAGTAGGTTAGGTGCAGCGGGGGATCGAACCAGCGATCTCTGGATTGTGAAGCCAGTGTGTTACCACTAGACCACGGATCCGCTACNTGACCTGAATGGTTCCTTTTGCTGGAAGTTATAAGTGCGTTCGGCAAAATGATGTCCAATGCTACTTAAAAATACATGTCCTTGTGTAATTCGTTGTAACAGTCCTTAGTTTTCAGGGAATTTTACAATAATTGAATTTGTTTACATCTTCATGCTGTATCGGTAAACATTCTTAATTACGATACGCTTTGATTGAGAGGGTGTGCATTGCAAACACAAAACATGACACAAATACAACTATAACGTAGATTTAATGTTTTGTCAAGTCCAACCATGTAACACCACATCACCAGTCAAAGGTGTAGTACGAGAAGATATCTGAAGATATACCCAATCCAACGACATCCATGGCTCTTACATAGCCTCAACACCCTTGCATGGCAATCTTAATCAGGATATGACATTTTTAGGATATTTTGAGGTTGTCAACATATGAAATCAATAACACTATTGATGTTTTTGAAACATCAAATGAGAAATGAGAAAAACAAAACAATTTAAAGCAAACTATTGAAATCAATACCATCAAACAATTTTGTTATTTGTCTTCCACAAACAGTACAAATTGCAATTAAATATATTGAACGGTTAACTAAGAACATAAGACTTTGCAAGGTGAGAATGGAATATTGGGTCAACGATGTTAGTGATTCAAACTAGATTCCGAACGGCATTACTTTTTTCAGGGTTTCTTAAAACCTTCCTTTGCCAATTGAATACAGCCATAATCGCGGTGTATCATCAGCTCAGACATAATTAAGCGTTTCGTTTCATTTGTAGTTAAAGATTAGTACATCAAACAATTAAATAACAATTTCATCAAAAAGATGTGCTTTAAGGTTAGAAAGTAACAAAAATCCTATCTGCGAATTTACTTGATGCGTTCGAAATTTGGTCCACACAAGATGGTGAGGTTTTTTAGTGACCCGCAGCCTCACCCTCAATTGTTTTTTTGCCTAGGATTTCTTACCATTGGTGTTTTTGTGTTGTAATATTTAAAAAAAAAAAAGGGATATGAGCTAACATGGCAACAGGCTGTGCCTTATCGAGGTTACTGGTTTATAACATAATTTTTAATAGCTACCAAATTTCATATCGACATATCGACATAAAATATATTGGTTGATGCTGTTTTAATATCGACATATCGACATAAATAATTTCATTGATGCTTTTTTATTTTGTTACATGTAAACAATAGCGGTGATTAATTATATTAATGAACATTTTGTTGTGTCCATAAAATATTACTCAATGATATTGACTTTTTAGAATTTTGTGCTTGGTATTGACCAATCACTTTATTTTTGCTCAAATGTGGAAACACACAGTTAACTTGATATGAGAACAAACAGTGATCATACACAAGGCGTCACACGCATCCATTAGTAAACAATTACCCTTAATTATCTGTGTTGTCTAAGCATTTCAAAAGACGTAGCTTATGATTGATACATTACAAAGATAACGATTAAAATAACACACTAGTTAAAATTTTGATTGAACACCCCACCCCGTCCCTGAAAAAAGTGTGTATTGTAATTCTATGACGTGAAGCGTCTTTATGTACACACCACATATATGCCAATAATAAAATATTTACTAGATCCTGGTACAAAACGCACATACAAAAAGTAACATTATTTTATCATCAACAGCAATTTTTTACATTTCTTGTCTTACATAAAGTTTTATTCATTCTTAACTGCTCTTAGTTACTGCATAACTTGACAAACAATTGCACGAAGTCATTGTCGTTATTAAGACATTGAACCCTGGATTAATAAACTAAATTTAATGAAGTAATCCTGCTTAAGCATCCTGCAAATGAATAAATCAAGATTTTATCATTATGTTTAAGTAATTATATTGTTAAAGACAGCTGATTTAGTTTAGTAATGCAATTTATGAGATAGTAATGCTCATTATAAATAAAATATATAATATGTATAGTGCATACTGTTCTTTTTGGGGTTCATTTGTTATATAATACTATAATAAAATATCGAAATCCCAAACGTTGTTTGACTTCATGCTAACAGCACAATGTATATTGTGCTATATTGGAGATCTATCTTTGTTTTCTTTTTGACATTGATATTGCATTACGATCATCTGAATTTAAACACTATTACTTTGAATTTCAATGTGATAAGGTAAAGGTGTATGTGCAACTGCTTATATTGTGATTACTTCTGAGCTAAGGGTGGGGTTCGGAATGGTGTCGCACTTTTGCAGACGCCCAAATAAATCAGTAATTTCAATTCGTTAGCATATTTTGTACCATTTGTATATTTCACTGGTATCTTGATATGGGAGACATATACTCTCAACAACTGTTCTAGTTAGTTATTGTTATTCTTTATGTTTTTAATTTGAATCGACGAAATAACATGACATGTACATTTGTCGCATTTTACTATCGATATGTGTAAATATGTTTCAATCAGATTACTTAGAATAATTTTTATCCCACTTTTACAGCGCCTTCGGTTGATTTAAGTCCGGTTGATTAAATTTCTGCTATAAACCACGGCACGAAATGACGTCATGTTTTCGACAAAATGACGTCATAAATCCAGCAAAATTATCCAGTTAAACTCATATTGTGTGCAAATAAAAAGGACTCAATCCACAGTATCGAAAAGAGCACTCGCACTTAAAATAACAATATTGGTCGGATAATGATACCGACCTAATTTGTAAATATTTCGCCCAGCATATATGAACATACATATTGGCGTTACCTTACTTGAACATGTGTCGATTCTATGTGTCGAACAAGTTAACAACACACACAAATACAAAACTTACCTGTCGCTGTTGTTGTTTGAATCGGCGTTGTCTTTGCAGTAGTTGAGGAAATTACTGAAACAATAAGGTCCGGGTAGCGCGTTGCATTCAAATACGCGGAATTTTAATCGGCATTGGTTTTGATAAATTCATATGCAATAAGCTGACTGACGTTAAAATATTACTTCGACTTTCTAAAATTGTTTCCACATTGCTATAACATTTTAAAGCCTGTTGTATATCGACTATTGTTATTGTTTGTTCGCTTTTCTTTGAAAATGTCTAACTATTATTGTGTACGGATTTCTTAAACATTAAAATACATTTACAGTTTCAAAAATGTCAATGAATAACATGTATATAGTCAAAGTCTCAAGGATTTTGAATTAATAACGGATACACGTGTTTAACCATAAACACATTTTATTTGCTTTTCAGTTATTACAATACGCGTTTATTTGTTTATCTCGTTCAATGATGTGCATTTTCCGTTGATTTTAAGACTATTTTTTCACAAAAGTCCAATTCATATCTGTATGATTTTAGAACACTTACACGTTTCGCAATGTTGTCCGTTGAAGTCGCTCGGACAGAGACAGAAAAATGAGGTATTGTTTCCGTTGCCTCCCGGTGTGTAGCAGGACCCACGTACACATGGGCTAGGGGAACACGGGTTGATTTCTTATTGTTATATCAATAACTATGTTTAACATTTCGATTATTGTTTATATTACTTAATACAAATTCGCAGGATTAAACAGTCAGGTGTTTTGATTTAGTGACGATACAAATATATAAAATATGTACTTACTTGCTTTTCAGTTTAATGACATCACATCTGTTGTTTTATTTTGTTGTACCTGATTATGTTATTTACCAATGCCTTTTCGATTAATCACCTGTGTTATTTATTTTTTTTAAACATTGCCATTTAAAATTAATAAGGGCATCAGATAACTCATAATGGATCTCTTCTTTTGTCACCGCTGGGAATGCTCATTGGCTTTATTAGTAATAACTGTTATTGGAACGAATGCATTTTGTTAAAATTATGTTCATTTCGTAATATTACTAACACTGTACAAAAGCATACACATTTACGTTTTAGTAATACCAATATCACCATGTAAATGTAATGGTTTAACTAAGTGTGAAATATTTAATATTTGTTTTGACATAGTTAAACCGTTATAGGTGTTGTAGTGGTCGTAGGCGTAGCTGGGATCGTCGTTGTTGTTGTGGTGGCGGTGGTAGTTGTATTCGTTGGTGGGATCTGGAATAAAATTCACTTTGACAAAGTAACAATGATGGTGGAGGTGCAATAACAATTGCATTCGCACTGCATAATTGTGTAAAGTCTGTGTAGCGTTTGAGATACATCTAAACAAGTTCCCATGGCCGACTATTTATTGCTTACCACGTCCAAGCTGCTCGGTTAAAAGTCAATTCAATTCATTGTCAATTCAAATTTGACCCAATGTCAAGTATTGAGGATATTTAAAACCGCTACATCTACATAAATGATTAATTAGTCTATTGTTTTTGATATCTCATTGGCTACAAGAACGTTAGGCGTTTGTTCAATCTCACAAAAAGTAGCTAATGGAAGGGCATGTATATAAAGCTTTATTACACGTGTTTAAGATAATCATATTCAAGGTGTAGCATGCGATAAATGCCCTATACATGATTTCACGTACAGTATGAATCTTATTTCAATGTTATACACGCTCGATGCATTGGCGTTTAGCATAGGTTTTGCAGTTATTATTGCATATTGAGAGTTATCCATGTGTTGCTCCAGTTGTTTTAATTTAAAGCAGCAATAAAGTCCGCGTACAAAAAATTCAGACTACATTATTTGTATCATCAAAGAATCGCAAGGAGCAAGCACACTCTAAAGAAGAAAGCTGGTTGAGAAATGAGATCGACATTTGCCATGGATTGTTCAACTTTGCATTTATGTGCCAACATTTATTTTAAAACAAATTGCGTTTCCCTTCTTAACATATTGCTCATCCTATTTCGAGAGTACATTTACAAGCAAATAAAAACCTAAAACCGACCTGCTGTTGTTGTCTGAATCAGCATGGTTGTTGCAGTAGTTGTCGTAATGTCTGAAACAATAAGTTCAGGGTAGCGGGCTTTATTTTAACCGGCGGAATTGCAAGTGCCATTTGTCTTGATACATGCATATGTAATAAGTAGACATTAACATAGAGATTTAAACTTGAGTGAATAGTTTTCAATTGTCATACAATTAAAATACTTTACGCTTTGGAGTTAAGAGCGATTACATTTATCCAATTGAAATAAAATAATTAATTGTTTTTCAGATAATACAAATTAAATACGACTATATCGTTTAATCTCGTCCGAATATGTATATTGCCCATTGAATTAAGACTATTTTTCACAAATATCCTATTCCTATACGTATGTGTTTAGATCACTAACCCGTTTCACAATGTTGTCCGTTGAAATCGCTCGGACAATGACAGAAAAATGTCAAATTTCAATATCAATACAATATGTTTGAGATTTCGATTATTGTTTCTCCTACTTGTTCTTCTTCCTGTTGTCTGTGCTTTTCAATAAGGGACGTTACAAATATTAAAAAAACACGTACTTGCTTTTCAGTTAAGTGACTACACGTCCGTTGGTTGATCTTGTTGACTCTGATTATGTTAGTAATCAATCACTTTTAAGACTATAATTTTCATAACAATAGGACGTTTTTAGTTTTAATAACTTGTTTAACAGTGCAGTCCGGTGTAGCGAGTCGGACACAAGCAGAATAATGTGGGATTGTTTCCGCTGCCTATGAAACATGATCCACGAACACAGGGACTTGGGGAACACGGGTCGGCCGGGGTTGTCTGAACTGAAAATAATTTGTGCCCTTTAGATAATGCATTGGGCATGTTTTGATTTATATATCGTTTTTATACATTTTGGACAGTCCAGTCGTTACTACGTACATGCTTAGAAATAAATGCGATGAATATTTATTAAACATTTGATAAATAAGGCAATTGTTGAATCAGTATATACTAAATCCACAGTATCTAAAAGAGCACTCGCACTTAAAATAACAATATTGGTCGGATAATGATACCGATGTTAAATACATGGCTGAGATGCTCGTTACTTTGGCTACCAAACTGTGTAGCCTTGACAGTTCCCTGGCGGATCTTAACTGTCAATCCTTTCTCGGCAGACAAGGAAAACATAAGCTTCTACTCCTTGTTAGATTAAAACAAAATACTTATGATTTAAACGGTAGAAACATCATAATGTATTGTCTCTGTTCCTGTGGTGCAGAAGAAACGCCATCAGGCTACTTCTGGCTCTGTCCAAATCTTAATAATATTCGTTATTACTTTCTTTCAAATCTGCACTATTCATTGACATAAAACAATTAACAATTTGGAAAATACCTGATATCACGTAAATACACATATTTATTTCATTGTGTCCAAGGCTTTATCTCAGCAAACAAAAGCTTTGATATTTAAACGGTGCTTGGGACTAATTACCCCCTGATCTCCCATTGGTGTGTGACTATACAAACGTTTTCTTTTTCATTATATTATTGTTTTTTTTTAATGCTTTTTAGTATGCTTACACATGCTCAAGATTATTCCACAATACTTTTTAGTATGCTGAAAAATGCTGGAGATTATTCCACTAAGTGTTAACACAACCTTGTAATAATGTAAAGTATAAACATAAATTAACCGTAAACGAACGAAATGACAAAATGATTTTTTTGCACTAACATCCTTAACTACCGGATTTATATTGCATATTCCTCTCTAGTAACCCCAAGTATGGAACAGAACTCACAGAAGCGTCAATGATGCTTGTAATCCATGAATATTTACATCATTGTTTGCTATGCACATGAATACTATGTCGTTTATGCTGAAGCAATCCATATTTATAAACAAAAAACTGCATGCTCGATCCACACATAGTGCCCATATATCCGCGGGAACAGAGGCATACATTGACATACTTCCGCCGCTTCCCAGGTAGCACGGACCATGGATTACGGACTCGGTGAACTGGGATCAGCATGCGCATTATAATATATTTATTTTGCATTTGAATATTGGCTAAATCTCTCAAATCTCATTTGGGGCATGGATAAGACCTATACAATACTCAGTAATACATGCTATTATTCTCTCATATATTGCAAAAATGAAAAGTATACATAATTTCACATATTATCTTAATTAAAATGTTCCCTTATTTCTTTCCTTTTCAAAGACGTTAAGGAGGTTTTCGACTCGCATATGTATAATCTATATGGATGTCAAACCATTTAAAAAAATGCATTCAGATGATGATGGTGGAACGTCTTAAAATGTTACATTATTAGACACAAACGTAATATTAACTCAATATGTAAGGATGCTTACTGGATAAAGTAGTCGGAATCACGATGGGCGTGACCGATGTTGAAGGTCCTGAAAAGAAATTTGTCTTGTTGATCTGTATGCTTTTTTTTTGTCTAATTTATATGTTAATTTGTTACAGCCCACCAGACTCATTACTTTGGAAATGTAAATGATTTTACCAAATTGGGGAAGATATATTTCAACATAACTGCTTAACTACAAATTTGATACATTTCTCACGTTGATATAAATATTTGAATCATTTATGAAGTTATATGTATGGTGTAAGGATACACAACGTGTGACCTGTAAGATTCTCTCGCGTTATTGCATATATGTTTCGTAGAAAAGCATCATGTCAATAAGAAACTGGGTTGCTTTATCATGTATTTTTCACTCGTTAACATATTTGTTTTAATAACTGCAGTAAAATAAAACGTGTTATTTTTCTAAAAGCAACACAAATCTTCTACTTACTGGCAGGAGGTGTGTTGCATCAATTTATATATTTCCGATATATGTTAGGAATGTTTTAGTTCCTTTTTGGCTTTCGTTGGACGGTATACTGATAATCAAATATTTTTTAATAGGTTGACTCATGCCTGAACAAGGTGTGCCTTGATTACACATATCTCCATGGCATCATTTATAGCACAATTCGGTATCGCAAGTGGCTCGCTTGCCAATTAAAGCATGGGTACTTATCTGGCCAGGGCATGTCTGTAATATAGTAAAGATGAATAATGAAACCCCAGACAAATCATAAGGAGAGAAAGTTGTGTTCGCCAGTCTTTTTTTAAGGCATATTAAAAATTGCGTTTACAATTCTAGGCAATAAATATAATACGACTATAGTCATAAAAGAATGATAAAAGCTGGGGTAACCGCCTTAGAACGGGTAATTCGAACAGTTTGAGTAAATTCCAAGGACTTTGCTTAAACATTCCATTTTCGGCAATACTAACACTTAATTGAAAAATCATTAGGTAAATTACTATAACGAGTACGTAATGATAAGGTATTTCATAATTCCACTAAGTAAGTCTTTAACGAAGTCAGTCTATCCTCTAAACCGTTTTCAATTGGCCAATCGATATCTACATGGTCATTAAAGGCCTGTTTGTATCTGTTTCAGATATTATTTAAATATAAAAAAGACAAACCTAAAGAATTAAACAGTATTTAAAATTAAGAGTTACTCATACCTGACTATCGTGAAAACCGAATTCGTGCATTACCGTTCCATCAGGTTTCAACACGTACTTGGCATAGCATTCCTGAAAGCCAAAACGGTGTGTAGTTATTTTATACATATTTCGTTTGACCTAAAGTCAATCATCACGGTGAAATATAAAAAAAACTCAAAACTTTTCAAATGAATGTTATTATTTTAAGTTGAGTTTCTTGCCCATTGGGACAGGTTTTGAATGTTAAACATGGGGAAATGGTAGGCATTGGTGCACAACTTAAGCATAGCGTCGCAGTCGCTATAATTAAAACAAGTATTTTGCTCGTACGAGTATACCTAATTGCATTATAGGCACGTTAATAAAATGTGTGTGTTGAGAGTTAGACTAGTGAATCGAAAAAAGATATGTAAAACAAATAAGGTTAATATACGCTAATTCATTTTCTATATCAATATTTTTGTGTTTAAATTATTACCGAATACACTACATCAGATGCATGATAATGGTATTCAATGCATTGCTTTCTAAAATGCGTGCCAATGCCCTGTTCTTAATTCATGTAGTTTCTCTTAAAATACGAATACTAAAAGCCTGAGTTTAATTTGGACGTTCTAGTCATATTCGATATTAATGGTCAGTGTTTCTGTTTTATTGACTGACTAAAACTCATGCAAACATATAGGAATGTATGCTCGTTCGCAGAACATACTATGTAGGCTCTGTACAATTTGGCAATATACCAAAATTGAAGAAAGATCACAATGTTCTTTGTGCTTAAAAAAACAGACGGGTAGACACATTGTGTCTCATCATTTAATTATTGAGTTGACAAATAGAAGGCGCAAACATAATTTTTTAGCGAGATAGTTGCAGTGTTCATTAAATTTTGACGAACAACCATGGTCACACAGCAAAGAGCAGCATATTTCTGCAAATTGTCAATTACCTGACTCGAGGCAAAGAAATAACCAACTAACGAGAACAAGGTTCATTGTTGAAATGAAAATTCACGTCTGATAAGTCAATTATATAAAGATTTCTTATATTAAAACGTTTGAAAATGATATGTTATCTGTTTTTATTCGAGTATCTTTAGATATTTCGTTAACAGCGAACAACCTTATTAAAACATAGTGTTGCGCTTATTTGCACTATCTTCCTTTGATTCCATGTCAAACAAAAAACACATTGTTAAGCAACAACATAAAATTATGACATTTAAGGGTCCCGGCCAATATTGTATACACGGTAGAACAGTCAAAGATAAAAGTTAACACAATCGGGAACCAGACCATTTCAAACGGTCAATTTTATTTTAGACTGGCATTTTGAAACCTTCAGAATTTTTAGTAAACAGCTTGTTACTTGTAAATTGGACCATCGGAAAATTGCTCCCACCATGAAATACGAATGTAGAAGCAATTGCAATTATATGCACTCAATTGAGTTCTTAATATTTACTTTTAAAATAAAATAGTATTTCTAAAATTTTCAATCATTTCTAAGGAAAAAAAAAAGATGCTTACCGTATTTGGAGCAAAGATATTAATATAGAGGCGTACAATACGAGAATGCAAACTAAATTGTACATACCGCTTAAGTACTGTCCCGATAGTCGACCCCAGTGTTATCGGCGTGTAATAGAGAGAAACGTTAACCCATTTATGCATAGTGGAATCTCCCATCCTTCTAAATTGGATCAATTTATTTCCAAAGGTGTCTAGTATATTTATTTCTATATTTAGAATATTTCTTACAGAAATTCCTTGAAGCAAACAGCGCAGACCCTGATGAGACGCCGCATGATGCGGAATCTCATCTGGGTATATGCTGTTTGCCAAGGCCTTTTTTCTAGATGCTAGGCATAAATGGGTTAATGTATCTGACTGCTTATCGATACGATAAGCAGTCAGATACATTAACCCATTTACGTTCTCGTAGAAACGTTTCAAGTTTCCAGTTTGTACGATTTAATAACAACTCGAAAAGAGTAAAAAAGTGATAGATAGACATTATATTTAGGGTTTCATACAATATGTTTTTAAGAAGTAGCAAATGCTTGTAATTTATCCTCAAAGCGTTTTAATGGCATCAGTAATGAATATGGCAATATTGTTAAATATTGTTAACGAGTTTATTATTTTGACAAGATAGAATGTCTCGTAGAAGATTTTTTACCAGAAATGTAATGAGTGTGTTAGGAGCAGGTTTTTGTAATGTCATAGAATTGATATGATGTAAATCAGACCTAAAGTGTTGTTGTACATGTTACACTTTTTATACTTAAGCGCATCTTTATTGTTTTCGCTAACGTATAGTGATATTATTTGTATTTGTGCATGCTCTTATTTTCTATTAATGATTATCTAAACTGATGATTAATTTTTGCATGTTATTGTCACGCAATGGACATTGCAGAGTACTAGTTTCACTTGATACACACGCAAATTAAGGCCAACGTCAAAGTCAACTACATCTTGCAGCTGTGGTCTAAAACGTCTGGTGACGACCAGTCATCCAAGTACAAGGACCGACATCATACCCAGCTTATCGAGGGACGCTTCAATGCGCCAAATACATGATCATGTAAATAGATGATTCCTGGATTCGAGAGTATAACAAGGCAAGAAAACAACGGAACAATAACTATCTCGTGTAATACTTTATTTTTAATAATACAAATGTGTATTGCAATAAATTGAATAAATTTGAACCGAGATATATGATGTGTAATCCTTTTTTTAGCAATCGTACGTTTAACTGTAGAACTATTTCGCGTTTTTGCGCAAGAAGATCGACATGTTTGTATATAAATACGCGAGTAAAAATAGGTTAACAACTAAAAGGTACAACCACCGATTTTTTTACATTATCGCTTCTTATAGATTCGTAACATTTGAAAAAATAATATTGTGTAGGATAAATAGAATACTATGTAAGTGTTATTGTGTACTTGAATTGATCCCACTCGTCTCAGAAAGGCTTACAAGGCTCGGCAAGCCTCGCCATGCAAACCTTTGTTCAACTCGTGGGATAAATTCAAGACACAATCACACTAACATAGTATTCTCTATGTTCTAGTTTAAGTTCCACGCTAGGACGACAATGCATTAGCAGGAGACTTTAGCACGAAACTTATACAGATATTTCATCGCTATTTGCGATAGGTGAAATTGAGTTGAAGAAATGTTTACACGGCGAGGCTAGTTAGTTTTAACTGGTATATTTTAATACCTGCAACAATAATGGCACGTACATTTATAATTTATTTCACAATGAATTTAAAAAAAGAGGTGAACAAGGTGAACTTAATGTCTACACACCATGTATCAATTTTGGTTGGTCGGTGTCGTAGAAATGTCTTTGCTAAAATTATTGTACTGAACACATGTGTAATATTATTTTTATCTTACTCCTGACGAGTGCACGCGTTCGCTCTGATAATGGAATAGTTGCACACAACAACATTTTGCTCTGTAATTATGTTTTTCTAAGATGATTTGCGCAAGTAAACTAATTAAATTAATTAAATAATATTTTGATATTGCAATCAAATGATATTTTTACCATTACAATGCATATACAATGGGTTTAAAAGATCAGTTTTTACCTTTAAACGGCTTGATTTATAATTCCATAATTCACTATGATGTAACAAACATCATAGGCATACTATGATATAAATACACAGTACACTTATTCTCTGACATGTTAATCAAACCATGGTTGTTACTAGTTATTTTAATTCGTTTAACAAGCCTATAGGCGTTTTTTTCCAACGCACGTTTTGCTAACACTTTGGTGAATATGTAGATCTTAATGTGCGGAAAGAATTATCCAAATAGAGTAAATGGCTTGTTGGATAAATAAGATATTGGTTCTCTATAACCTGATTGACTTGTTTCTTTTCCCGGTTAAACAAAAAAAATTACTTTCGGAAAATTAACCTTTCCTTGTCATTGTTATTCTTTCCCGCATGTTATGTGTATCATATGGCTCGACTATCGTCACTGGGATTTGATAATAAGCTGGGAGCCAGTCAAATGCGGTAAGGTTGACGGCACGGCACAACGTCTCATCATTTTCAAACCATTATACGAGCGAACGCAGCATTATTGTTGCGTTCTTCGACCATTAAATTGGAATTATATTTAAATCATTGTTCGGAATGAATGGTTCCTACATTGTGCAACTCCGCAACATGTATCCTCAACATGGTAGTGGAAATAACCCATATGATCGGCCGGTTTTGCTTAGAAAACTGAAAACCTTTTTGTCCCATCCAACTCAAAACCTTATATACTTACCTATATTATATTACTCGTACTTGTGATGATTTCAATATGATATTTTATTCTCCTGAATGTAATAGCTATTTCAAGACATATACTATTGTTGTATTCATAGCCTTACCCATTAATGTACTTCTAATTCCACTTTGTAGTTGCACACACATGCAAAGTCCGCAACACCCTTGCTGAATAGGCTGAATATGAGGACAATCTGCGGAACGTAGAGCCTGTCATAATATGTAAATGTCTTTAAGAAACATACAAGTTAAAGGCCGATTATTGTATGGACACGTCCGAAGAGGGATTTGATTATATGTTTGTGCTCGTGTATTTTACTGAAGTTCTAACGTTTTGCAGTATGCAACGAAATCGTTCAGTTTATGTGAGAGTATATATTTACTTTTGTCTTAGGAACGTTAGATAGATGCAATGAAGAAACGTTTAACACTAAACAAGTTTCCTTTCAGCTGGTGCTCGTACAAACAACCTACATTATCCAGATATTATAGGGTAGATTTAATCTGGTATATTCATGTGTAGACTGGCCACAATCCTTAACATATAGCCTAATGGAAATAACACAACACTACTTAGAGTTTTGTCTAATTCGAGATGCGACTTTGATTGATAGATATAAATATACATATTTATTATTTGTTAATTTTTTTGGTTCTTATAAATAGATGTTTTGGAATATTCAAGTCCGGTTTTCTATAACCTATTATTCAACTTAAGACTTAGATATTCCATAATAACGAACATCATTTAAACCGTAATGATGTAACAACGGGATAAATTGGCTCTGTTACTAATTCTCCCTTTCGATAATGTTGTTTTTGCACATTTTTTGTCACCACGAATATTTGATTTTTTACTCGTATTCCATTGTTTATTCGTAGCGCGATGAAAGGTTGATGTTACGCGAACGTTTCTTAAAATTATTCAATGTAAGTCACGGATGATGGGTAAGTATCTAATCTTAACATCATATAAAAAAAACTGTCGATACGATACGGTTTAAATATTGGCGTTTTAATATATTCAGTAATTAAACAACGAAAACAAATAGTATGCGTGCTAGTAGTGTGACGAGACATATAGTTTTTTTTAAATAATTTTTCAAAAGTAAGTGTTAAAACATCTGATTTTAAATAAGCTTTACTAAATAACAACTTCTGGACCTCATGCACACGTCTAACAAATTGTTGAGCGAAGATCTGGCAAACGGTCATAATTATTCTAAATCAGACTTATGAAATTTGATTTGGTTTATCAACCAAATTATTCAAATACATTTTTAAACTTTTATTTAAAATATACCCACGTTCATACAAATGACTTCTTTCGAGACCAAAAACATTCTATCAAACCAATGGTTGTGACATTTAATAGAACAATTAATGATCACAGCTGTCATTTTTATACTAAGACATCATTTGCATATTACCAAAACCAAAAATCTGAATCTAAGCCAAGTTTCTAACACTTAATCCAATGTAAACATGTTTACATATTTTGATGATAAAACATAACTTTTTAAAGTTGAAAACTGTTTCAAAAGATATGTGTTTAATAACACGAATGAATGAAATAGTAAATATAATTACATAAAACGTCCAACACCTCACCTCATTCGGAACAGCATGTAGTAATGTGCAGTCTATGTTTTCGTCACGCGTGCTCGATCTACATTTTAACTTGAAACAGAACTGCAATAGTTTTGGCCATGGACTGATAAGGTAATCAGAATTAATTGTACTAGTATGACATAAGTATTAGTTGTTCCTTAATGAGAATGCATTTTAGGAGTATCTTATTTATGACATTGAAGTTATAATTTGTTGCCTCACTAATTTTAGCTTAACTCTCTTTGACGTAGCAGCTTAAACAAAGTATACACAGCATGGAACAAAAATCATCAATGATCATCATCATCGTCATCATCATCATCATCATCATCATCATCATCATCATAATCATCATCATCATCATCATCATCATCATCATCGTAATCAACATCATCATCATCTTCATGACTTCGTCTTCATCATCGTCTTAATTATCATCATCATCTTCACCATCGTCTTCGTCATCGTCTTCGTCATCGTCTTCATCATCGTCTTCATCATCGTCTACATCATCATCATCATTATCCTTATCACCACCATGAGCAGCAGCAACAGAAGAAGAATAATCACCATTATCAAAAACAAACTGTCCAATAGTTTGCGATTCGTATCTATTACCAGCTAATTGTTATTGACAATGGAAGCAATCTGATTGGTATTATCTTGTTATAGTACGCATATAGCTGTTTGTACATTCAGTCAATAATGACATCTCACGACACCAGAAAGCCGATTTTGACAAAATGTTTTAAAAATAATAATTATAACAGTTTTTTTATAACAAAGTCGCGAATGGTTTCGATGGTCCATACATTATGGCTTCCAAAGCAATGAAGGACTTCAAACGATATCTTCTCAAAACCACGCACAGGAGTTATTTGATATGAATAGAAACGGTAACGGCCTCGGCTGAACTCGGTCGTTTCCCAGTTTATACTTAATAAAATCATGTATCATCGACTTGTTGTTAATCTATTGATAGACCGTAAGTAAATGTTTGTCTAGACGAAAGTTGCTTTATGATCTCGACAAATAAAAAATATGACCCACGCGACGATAATTCTTTAAAAGAATGATTACCGAAAGCAATATGTATTATGAAACAGGAATGTTTTTTATGTGGTTTTAATATGCCTCAAATAGTTATGGTCTTTCAAAACACGTGGCCGTCATGAAACGTTATTTTTCACAAATAAATCATAAGTTTTAGAAAAAGAATGGCCAGAAATCGCTTATTTGGTTTCGAATTTGGTTTGACAGAAGTATTCGCTGTGTTGTTTTTTTACAAAACGTGCTCAAAGAATCTGCATAAAGATAACATGACATCACATGGAGAGGCCTTTTTCAGTAAAATGCTTGCTATGTATGTATTGACTGCCATGTCAGAAACCACTGATTTTGATTGGGACAAGGTGTCTCAGAGGACAAGGTGTCACAGAATTGTTTCGTTGTCTGTTTTTATACCCATGTAACCAAATGGTTCCTTTTGTTGAAATATATAGCTGTAAGGCATAATGATGTCAACTGCTACTTAAAAATACCTTTCCTTGTGTTATTCGTTGTAACAGTCCTTAGTTTTCAGGGATTTGACAATACTTGAATTTTTTGCCTTCTTCATGCTTTTATAAGTAACTTTTTAAATTATGAAAAGCTTTGATTGAGAGGGTGTGCATTGCAAACACAAAAACGCGACACAAATACATATATTACGTAGATTTAATATTTTGTCAAGTCCACCCATGTAACACCACTTCACCAGTCAAAGGTGTAGAACAAGTTGGCATCGCCTACCAAGGCAACGACATCAATGGCTCTTACAGGAGCATTTCCTCCGCAATCTTGTATGGCAATCTTAAACACGATCATACATTTGTGAGACATTTCGAGGTCGTCAAAATATGAATCGTTTGTTTTCGTATAACTTATTAATTCGACATAATATTGAAAGAAGTTATGACATTGGTTTGGTTATCTTTATGATTCATCCAAAACAATCGGATAAAATCATGGGTTAACTTAAGCTTTTTATTAATTATAATATCTCTATTTGTAATGACTCGGAACATTATCCCCAGATGGTTATTGGTATAGGATTCGTTATCATTGGTGTTTTTTGTTGTTGTCGAATTATTAATAAATTCCATATCAAATCGGGTATGAGCTAACATGGCAGCAGTCTGGGCCTTATAGTGGTGTCTGGTTTATAACATCACTTTATATTGCTACGTAGTTTATTATCCTATAAGATTATATAATAGCACTGGATATAAAGTGTTAAAAATGTCTTATGGCACCTACTAAAACAACATATGAACTTATATAAAGTAACTAATATACATATATTGTTAAGTGAATATTACAAGGTAGACTTATATATTATTATGTTAAGAAATGTAATATGTATTTGGAAACATATATTTACGTGAATTAAGATAAATAAAACATACCGTGTACGAATTTCCTGTGCATCCGAGGAATATTCCGTAATAACCTAAAGGTCTTCCCGATATGTAGGCTCCGATTGGTTCACCTGGCAACAGCCTTGAACACTCGTCCATAACCTTTACCTTAAACATTTAATTGACGATACTTATGTTAGAGTGATTTGTATTGACATAAAATTGACTAAACCTGTTCTAAGACCAAATGCAAACGAAGTAAATGGAGAAACTGATAAACATGACCGTTAGTTCACTTAGTAACCCTCAACTAACTGAAAAGTTGTTGTCACAGTATGTGTATGGCATATTCAACTTTCCAGTCCCTTATACCCATGCAAACTTACTTGTTGTTTGTCAACGTAAAACAAGAAGTAACACAATCAAACCTTAATATCGGTCACCCACGTATTTTTGTTGGTGTCTGGGACATTACAATACGCAAGCAACAGCGACTCCGCTGGATTACCACCCAGAGGACAGGCAGTGGTAGCGTCGGGATGGGACACGGACAGCTTGAGAGTTATGGCTTCAAGAATCTTGCTGTAGTCGCACTTGGGCGAAGCTAAAAAGAACCATTTATATCCATAAAGCATACAAAAGTATATATAAAAAGATCATGATGATTCAATATGTATTATACAATTTGATGAAAATGGGTAAATTACCTATATGTGATAACTAAATCATTGAACTCTGCTTTGATAGGATTGATATCAGTTTATTATGGACAATATATGACGTTTTTGTTTATGGTTAACAAAACGTTTTTGCCAAAAAATCAGATTATATGACCATCAGGAAACTCAATATCAGCTTAACAAAAACAAAAAAACAATGCCCATCCCATCCGTCTGTTCCGAATACATTTACCTGTATAATTTCTCATGATGCATTTTACACTAACAAGTTTAAATAAAGACAACGTTGATATTAAAGGTAGTAGTACTTGCACTGAAAGCATATTACTGAATTGATTTAAACATCTTATAACACTTAATATGCTTTTGATTATTTATCTAGAACATTTCTTTCAATGACAATCCAGTCAACTCTCACAAAACGTTTATTTGTGCCTTTACAAAACGGAACGCTCAAAATGTTTTATTGATACTAAGCAAGTTCGTTCTTACTTTGCTTGGGAGTTACAGGCACGAGGATAGTGGGATGAGCTAAAACAATACACAAACTTGTCAAACACATGCACTGTGACGAATAAAAGGACATGGTGATTGTATTTTACAGAATACACGTACAAATAACTTACATATAAATATATCGTACTTCCAATAACCGAGTGTTAAATATATAATTGAAACAACGTCAACATAAACAGTCTAAGAACTATTATTTAAAAATGCGACTCTCGTATTTGAAGTATGTTAAAAGTCTGTATATATGTGTTATGTAACCAGTGTTAGCTGTGGGTAAAAGGTTAAGTGTAAATTTAATGTGATAGATGTTCAATATTGATTGACTAAGTGCCTTTGTAAACATAATTCCCATACCAAGCCTTCACAGAACTAAAATATCCCTTTTCCTAACAAACAAACCCTGCACATTCACACAAAAGAGCATTTTCACATGGCCGATATCAAGTTGAGTAGGAGTTGCCTCACTTGATAATACAACTTGAGAACGAGTCTGACAGCATTGAAGCGTGGCTTGTCTATATAGAGGCATTATACTGTTCAGTGAATACAGTTTTCAATAAAATAACAAAACGATATTGAATTTGTCGTTAGAAATTTCACACTTGAGGTTACTTGAATTTGTTTATTTGTTTTCAACGCCTGGTTTATAACAAAACTGTATTTAAAGGGACTTGTTCACAGATTTTGTCATGTTTTGAAGTTTGTCATTAAATGCGTAAAATTGATTAATATAAACATCAGAACTAAAGAGCTTAAATATAAAACCAATAATAAAAGTAAAACAAAATGAAGAAAAAGAGAAAAAAGTTAATCTCACCAGGGCTCGATCCACTGACCTATGGAGTAAAAGCCAAGTGCCGAAACCACTCAGCCATCCGTCTTCACGTGTGTATGATTGTAATTCAGAGTTTATGTTCGGGTCGTCGTTGAGTCTTTACGACTACATTATGTGCGGACGTGACCATCCGTCTTCACATGGGTTGCGCATTAGTGCGCATTAGTGTTATTTCGCAGACTGACGTACATTGTTCATTAATTTCTTGAATCTGTGACAACAAGTTGAACAATTCTCATTTCTCAAACTGTGAACAAGTCCCTTTAACGATCACAATATAGCATTGTTTTGAAAACGTAACCGTGACGGTCGTCATTATTATTTTTTTTATTGAAATATATCAGTTTAATCTATAATTGTTTGATTGTCGAAGTAAATTAATCATGTTTCATTGCATTAACGTTTAAATAATTAATGGATAAAAGCAAGTAGAAACGAACTGGAGTACCCATGTATCGGGTATGTTTTGGCAATAAGCATGACCTTCATAACTGTAATGTAATTTTCTATCGAACTCTATAGGCTACACACACATAGTGTAGATGTGTATTATCAGAGATTTAAATTGGTACACAATAAGTATATAATAAATATTAAATTCCTTAATAGTGTTTGAGTTACAAAGAAAATCGGACATCTTCATAAGTGAGTGCGTGTTCTACAGTACATTTGTATTTCTGAATAATTTATATACAATAATACTACAATCATTTTAATATTTATTTTTGCATTATGTAGACAATAAATATCGACATAAAATATGTTTCTTGATGCTATTTTATTTTGTTACATGTAAACAATAGCGGTGATTAATTATGTTAATGAACATTTTGTTGTGTCCATAAAAAATTACTCAATGATATTGACTTTTTAGATTTTTGTGCTTGCTATTGACCAATCACTTTATTTGCTCAAATGTGGAAACACACAGTTAACTTGATATGAGAACAAACAGTGATCATACACAAGGCGTCACACGCATCTATTAGTAAACAATTACCCTAAATTATCTGTGTTGTCTAAGCATTTCAAAAGACGTAGCTTATGATTGATACATTACAAAGATAACGATAAAAATAACACACTAGTTAAAATTTTGATTGAACACCCCACCCCCTCCCTGAAAAAAGTGTGTATTGTAATTATATGACGTTACGCGTCTTTATGTACACACCACATATATGCCAATAATAAAATATTTACTAGATCCTGGTACAAAACGCACATACAAAAAGTAACATTTTTTTATCATCAACAGCAATATTTTACATTTCTTGTCTTACATAAGTTTTATTCATTCTTAACTGCTCTTAGTTACTGCATAACTTGACACACAATTGCACGAAGTCATTGTCGTTATTAAGATATTGAACCCTGGATTACTAAACTAAATTTAATGAAGTAATCCTGCTTAAGCATCCTGCAAATGAATAAAGCAAGATTTTATCATTATGTTTAAGTAATTATATTGTTTAAGACAGCTGATTTAGTTTAGTAATGCAATTTATGAGATAGTCATGCTCATTATAAATAAAATATGTAATATGTATAGTGCATACTATTCTTTTTGGGGTTCATTTGTTATATAATACTATAATAAAATATCGAAATCCCAAACAGTGTTTGACTTCATGCTAACAGCCCAATTACAATGTGCATTGTGCTATATTGGAGATCTATCTTTGTTTTCTTTTTGACATTGAAATTGCATTACGATCATCTGAATAGCCAAAATTTCAACGCCAGATGTGGTCTGTTAACATACTTTTAACGAGATACAAAATCCTTTTTTTTGTGGCACAATATATTCCATTTTAATTTACCGCAACGAAATCTATTAATACGACACACGAACACTTAAATGGTACATGAGCATGTGTTGAATATAGTTTCCCACAAAACACGAAAAAGAGCGTTCTTAATTTGTTAAATCTATGTTACAAGCCAACATCTAGCGCTGAAATGTTGGCTATTGTTATAAGGAACACTGATGTTTTTTTTTGGGTTAACTTTATTTAACGAAATATTTTACGAAATATTCGTTGAATTTGAGTGTTAATGGGGCTTTAAATATGTAAAACCTTGTACTTAACCCCAACAAATCCTTCGTCTATTCAAGGTACATGTCAAATGACCGTGCGTGTGTGTAAAAAAAAACACGGTTAACTTCTTGAAGATATTATTACATGCATCTACTAGGAATAGGGAATTAGTTAATTGATACACTTTCCTTACACAGAGATGTGCAACCAATTTATGTATACGTCTCATATGGTGTAATAAATATTAGTTTCTCACACATGAACTCTCTTCATGATTCCCTAACGATAACTACATGTACATGAAATATTTTAATTTGAAATATTTTTTCTCTGCCCATGGATGGTTTTGTTGGTGTCTGAGACACATTTATAATGTTTGGTCACTTGCCTTGAATAAAAGACAAGCGGTGTTAGCATGGCATTTCTCTCATGATAATGTTTCTTGAGGTTATTATTTCTATATTGGTAGAGTTAACAAACATATTAGACAGCTCGATGTTTGATGCAGAGAGATATGAAAGCGCTCCTTACCAACGGGCTGATGGCAGTTGCAGTGTCCATTTTTCCCGTCGTGTAACTGGCAGTGCGCTGCTCCTCCATGGTGACACGTGTGGTTCGCACAGTCAGCGTTCACGCTGCACGTCTCACCAGCGCGAACTGATTTTACACAACAACAATAGACCTGTCTTCTTAAGCCCCATTAACACTCAAAATCAACGAATATTTCGTAAAATATTTCGTAAAATAAAGTTAACCCATAAAACATCATTGTTCCTTATAGCAATAGCCAAAATTTCAACGCCAGATGTGGTCTGTTAATCTCGTTTTAACGAGATACAAAATGCTCATTTTTTTGTTGTTGCACAATATATTCCATTTTAATTTACCGCAACGAAATCTATTCATACGACACACGAATACTTAAATGGTACATGAGCATGT
This sequence comes from Dreissena rostriformis, assembly GCA_007657795.1. Taxonomy (NCBI): domain Eukaryota; kingdom Metazoa; phylum Mollusca; class Bivalvia; order Myida; family Dreissenidae; genus Dreissena; species Dreissena rostriformis. The sequence continues at coordinate 165,558 of VMBQ01001528.1, forward strand.
GTTGAATATAGTGTGCCACAAAACACGAAAAAGAGAATTTTTAATTTGTTAAATCTATGTTACCAGACAACATCTAGCGTTGAAATGTTGGCTATTGTTATAAGGAACACTGATGTTGTTTTTTTTTGGTTAACTTTATTTTACGAAATATTTTACGACATATTCGTTGAATTTGAGTGTTAAAAGGGCTTAAAATATGTAAAACCTTGTTCTTAACCCCAAACAATCCTTCGTCTAGTCAATGACATGTCAAATGACCGTGCGTGTGTGTAACAAAAGAACACGGTTAACTACTTGAAGATATTATTAAATGCATCTACTAGGAATAGGCAATTAATTAATTGATACACTTTCCTTACACAGAGATGTGCTACCAATTTTAGTATACGTCTCATATGGTGTAATAAATATTAGTTTCTCACACATGAATTCTCTTCATGATTCTCTAACGATAACTACATGAAATTATTTTTATTCGCAATCTTTTTTCTCTGCCCATGGATGGTTTTGTTGTTTTATGAGACACATTTATAATGTTTGGTCACTTGCTTTGAATAAAAGATAAGCGGTGTTAACATGAAATTTAAACACTATTAATTTGAATTTCAATGTGATAAGGGAACGGTGTATGTGCAACTGCTTATATTGTGATTACGTCTGAGCTAAGGGTGGGGTTCGCAATGGTGTCGCACTTTTGCAAACGCCAAAATAAATCAGTAATTTCAATTCGTTAGCATATTTTGTACCATTTGTATATTTCACTGGTATCTTGATATGGGAGACATATACTCTCAACATCTTTTCTAGTTGGTTACTGTTATTCTTTATGTTTTTAATTTGACTCAACAAAATAACATGGCATGTACATTTGTCGCATTTTACTATCGATTTTTGTAAATATGTTTCAATCAGATTACTAAGAATCACTTTTATCCCACTTTTACAGCGCCTTCGGTTGATTAAAGCCCAGTTGATTAAATTTCTGCTATAAACCACCGCACGAAATGACGTCATTTTCGACAAAATGACGTCATAAATCCAGCGAAATTATCCAGTAAAACTAATTTTGTGTGTAATTAAAAAGGTTTTCTGAATAAAAAGTGGGATAAAAAGAATAATAGGTTAGTGTTGATTAAAGATAAGGTTTATCATGCTTGGCACGAAGACGAAAAAGCACTCGCCAAGGCTCGTTCTTTTTGTTTTCTAAGCCTCGCATAATTAACCTGATCTATAATCAACACTAACCTATCATTCTCTATATCCGTAACGGGAGGGTTATTTTCGGTTTGCGACTGTTTGTGCGCACATTTTAAACAACCCGAATGGTGTTGTTTGGCCAGTAGCACATCCGTTCTTCATAAAAAACGTTCAATAGTTTACCTTAGAAACTCACAAAGATAAATACACTGCTCGCAATTAGATAATTCTTACGTCTTTCTGATATTTGAACGGCTGACCTAGTTGTTGAAATTTACTGACAACGATTTACACCTTGCTGCGGTATTGTCAGAATAAACGTTATGACCATCAATATTTGGTCATAAATGCTAAACCTTTTTTTTTGATGACCTAGCTTTTTTATCCTACCTGAACCATGATTTAATCTTTGCCTAGATAGTGAGTTATACATGTGGTTTACTCTGCTTTTTCTAAGATGTTATCGAGTAATCTTGTGTTTGACCTCAATTCACCGAGCTTCAGACTTGGGCTACATATTGTCGAAAACAAGTGTATTCATTAATTTGTCCTTTAGAGTAATAATAAGTAAGAAAAATAATAGTTTTTCTAAGAAAGTACCAGGTTACTTAGTGTTTAACCCTTCGTCACCCTATATCAGACTATGATATGCATGAAACTAATCAAATGTCATAGATATGAATACTAATGGTGTGATCTTTCAATTCAAAGTTAAGTTCAAATACAACGATAGACCTTGCCGTATGATATCTTTCTATCATAATTACATTTAAACAGTTGGTTGTGAATGTTTCTTTGATAAATTTGTATTGTTGCTTGGTTTTGGTTTCAATTTGTTTACATTTAATTTCGCTTTTTTTAGAGAGCAATTACAAAATGTGTTCATTTCAGTTATTAACTGTCCGTCAGTCTATCCGTCCGTTTCATTTTACCGTTTCGTCAAGCACTAACACAGATTGCTCAAAACCGTTGATACTTACTATATTGGCTATTGAACGTCCCATATTCACGAACTCACGTTGAACTTTACTTTGACATAATATGGAATCGGACAAAACATGAGCGTTTATTTGGTTTACTGGATTTTATCGTTTTGTCTCGACAACGTTACACACGAAACTTGAATAACGATACAGTTGTGACACGAGACACCCACCCCAATCCACCCATACAACGAAGTCTTTTAATTGTTCCTTCAACTAATTTGGACATTGAAAGCATTCAAACAATCCATAATTTGCCGTTTAAATTTTAACTTCATTTTAACTTGCACCAAAACGGCTTATAACAAATTGTTGATACGTATATGGTTGTTGCTTATTACAATTTTCTATCCACCACTTTACCGAATCGTTACTTTTACCTTGATATTGCCCTAACATTCATCCCCAGCCGGTGGTAAACATGTTTGTCAAACACAGATTCTCATATTAAACGTTGCATTTATTGCACCGGGCATTGGTAACTTGCCTTAAATATCATTTTATGGAGAGGTGTATTTATCTTTTCATTTGGGTCAAGTGTAGGCCTTGACCGACCGAAGACTTGTTTTAATTCACAAATGGTTTGGTATGACCGTTCAAAGGTTAGTACTCACGTGATATTTCCATGTTGTGTATTTTGAGTTGTGTTTGTGTGTGTGTGTGTGTGTGTGTGTGTGTGTGTGTGTGTGTGTGTTTAAACATTCCCAATGTAAAGAAATAAAAATAAATAGGGGCATCGGATTACTCATAATGGATATCCCCATTTGTCATTGCTGGAATGCTCATTGGCTTTATTCGTAATAAATGTTATTGGAACGAATGCATTTTGTTAAAATTATGTTCATTTCGTAATATTACTAACGCTGTACGAAAGCGTACACATTAACGTTTTAGTTATAACAATATCACAATGTAAATGTAATGGTTAAACTAAGTGTAGATATTTAATATGAATATTTGTTTTGACATAGTGTAACCGTTATACAAAAATATATAACGCCTGCTTTACTTGTGGTTGGTTTAGGTGTTGTAGTGGTCGTAGGCGTAGCTGTGGTCGTCGTTGTTGTTGTGCTGGCGGTGGTAGTTGTAGTCGTTGTGGGATCTGGAATAAAATTCACTTTGACAAATTAACAATGCAAGGTGGAGGTGCAATAACAACTGCATTCGCACTTCATAATTGTTTTGAGTCTGTATAGCGTTTGAGATACATTCAAACAAGTTCCCATGGCTTACTATGTATTGCTTACCACGACCAAGCTGCTCGGTTAAAATTCAATTCAATTCATTGCCAATTCAAATTTGACCCAATGTCAAGTATTGAGGATATTTGGATCCGCTACTTCTACATAAATGATTTATTATTCTATTGTTTTTGATATATCATTGGCTACATGAACGTTACGCGTTTGTTCAGTCTCACAAAAAGTAGCTAATGGAAATGCATGCATAGAAAGCTTTATTACACGTGTTTAAGATAATCATATTCAAGGTGTAGCATGCGATACATGCCCTATACATGATTTCACGTAGAGTATAAATATTATTTCAATGTTATACACTCTCGATACACTGGCGTTCAGCATATATTTTGCTGTTATTATTACATATTGAGAGTGATCCATGTGTTGCTCCAGTTGTTTTTATTTGAAGCAGCAATAGATTCCATGTATAAAAAATTCAGACTAAATTAGTTTGATCATCAAAGAATCGCAAGGAGCAAGCACACTCTATAGTAGAAAGCTGGTTGAGAAATGAGATTGACATTTACCATGGATTGTTCAACTTTGCATTTATGTGCCAACATTAATTTTAAACAATTTGCTTTCCCTTCTTAACATATTGCTAATCCTATTTCGAGAGTAAATTTACAAGCAAATGAAAACCTAAAACCGACCTGCTGTTGTTGTCTGAATCAGCATGGTTGTTGCAGTAGTTGTCGTAATGTCTGAAACAAAAAGTTCCGGGTAGTGGGCTATATTTAAACCGGCGGAATTGCAAGTGACATTTGTTTTTATACATGCATATGTAATAAGTAGACATTAAAATAAAGATTTAAACCTGAGTAAATAGTTTGCAAGTTGTCATAAAATTAAAATACTTTACGCGTTGGAGTTTAGAGCGATTACATTTATACAATTGAAATAAAATAATTCTTTTGTTTTTTCAGATACGATGCTGTCCGGTAATATTGCGCATTTAAAGGTCAATTTGTTTAAAAACATGTTCTTTTATACATTGACAACATAATATCTAAATTTATTATGAAAATAAGAAGGTCCTTGAGCTTATTAACACAAAAATATCTGATTAATTCAGTGAAGAACTGTCCGATTTGAATTCAAAACAAACATGACTCACCTCATTTTCAAACTATCACAGTGTCCGGTAATCTTGCGCACATGGTGAAATACAATCATGCTTCCATAGTTTACAGAAAGTATAAAAACTAGGCGATTGCGCATGCGGAGATCATACCAAATGTGGTTTGACAGAATGGCGGGAAATAATGACAATGTCGTCTGATGCGATATATTTTCAATGGCCAAAAAATACCATAACTGATCGGATATTGCGCAATGGAATGCTAAATTACACGTTGGAATTATGAATTCTTAATTTAAAGTATGAAAACGCTAAAGACTGCAGAGAATTTGTGATTCATTTCGAACTTATCGTAAGTAGGTCAGTGCAACTGTGGAGTGCGCAAGATTACCGGAGCGCAAGATTACCGGATTTAACTGTAATACAAATTAAATACCAGTTAATCGTTTAATCTCGTCCAAAAATGTGTATTGCCCATTGACTTTCAGACTATTTTTGCACAAATATCCTATTTATATCTGTTTGATTTTAGATCACCTACACGTTTCGCAATGTTGTCCGGTGAAGTCGCTCGGACAGAGACAGAAAAATGAGGTATTGTTTCCGCTGCCTCCCGGTATGTAGCAAGACCCACGCACACAGGGGCTAGTGGAACACGGGTTGATTTCTAATTGTAATATCAATGAAATATGTTTGAAATTTTGATTATTGTTTATATTACTTTATTAAAGTTCGCAGGATTAAACAGTCATGTTGCCTGTGTTTTGAATTAGGGACGATACAAATATATAAAAACGTGTACTTGCTTTTCAGTTAAGTGACTACACATCCGTTGTTTTATCTTGTTGTATCTGATATTATGTTAATAACCAATCCCTTTTAAGAATATTCTTTTCATAAAAATTAGACGTTTTTCGATTAATCACCTGTTTCACAGTGCAGTCCTGTGTAGCGAGTCGGACACAAGCAGAAGAATGTGGGATTGTGTCCGCTGCCTATGAAACATGATCCACGAATACAGGGGCTTTGGGAACACGGATTGGCAGGGGTTGTCGGGACTGAAACGAATTGTTGCCCATTTGATAATGCGTTACGCATGTTTTGATTCATATAATGAATTTATAGATTTTGGACAGGCCAGTAATTACTACGTACATGCTTAGAAATAAAAGCGATGTAAATTCATTAAATATTTAATAAATAAGGCAATTTTTAATCAGTATGGACTCAATCCACAGTATCGGAAAGAGCACTCGCACTTAAAATAACAATATTGGCCGGAAAATGATACCCTACTTGAAAATGTGTCGATTCTATGTGTCGAATAAGTTAACAACAAACAAAAATATAATACTAACTTGTCGGTGTTGTTGTTTGAATCGGCGTTGTCGTAGCAGTAGTTGAGGAAATTACTGAAACAATAAGGTCCATGTAGCGCGGTGCATTAAAACACGCGGAATTTAAATCGGCATTGGTTTTGATAAATTCATAAACAATAAGCTGACTGACGTAAACATATTACTTCTACTTTAACAAATTGTTTCCAAATTGATATAACAATGTTAAGCCGGTTGTATATCGAGCATTGTGATTGCTTGTTCGCTTTTCTTTGAAAATGGCTAACTTTTGTTTTGTACGAATATATTAAAAGGACTGTAAACCACGAATGACGAAAAAACAAAAGTTCTAAAATACCGTATTCTTTTACAATTATTAGTTTATATTGATTATAATATCACGACTGGTATAAATCATTACTTGAAAAAAGTTTTTTTTTTTTACTTTATTTGTGTATTTATTTATTTTTACTGGGTATGTCTACCAGGTAACTACCAGTTTACTATAAATAACGCAAGTAGATTGATCATCAACGTCACGGGGTGAACCCAGGAATGCAAATTGTGCATGCGTAGAGAATTGTATATATTTTATATATAAAATAATCAATATACTTGCGTTATTTATAGGGTGTATATCGTTATCTTACCTTTTTTCGCGATGGACTTTCGATTTCACATTGCGAAATTTTATTACCGAATATACTGAACATATGAACTTTTTTCAAGTAATGTAATATACCAGTCGTGATATTTTAATCAATATAAACTAATAATTGTAAAAAAATACGGTATTTTAGAACTTTTGTTTTCGTCATTCGTGGTATGCAGTCCCTTTAACTATTAACATACATTTACGGTTTCAAAAATGTCAATGAATTATTTAGTCAAAGTCTCAACGATTTTGAATTGAGAACGGATACACGCGTTTAACCATAAAAACCTTATATTTGTTTTTCAGTTATTACAATACGCGTATATTTTTATAACGTTCAATGAGATTCATTGTCCGTTGACTTTCAGACTATTTTTGCACAAATATCCTATTCCTATCTGTATGATTTGAGATCACTTACACGTTTCGCAACGTTGTCCGGTGAAATCGCTCGGACAGAGACAGAAAAATGAGGTATTGTTTCCGTTGCCTCCCGGTATGTAGCAGGACCCACGCATACATGGGCTAGGGGAACACGGGTTGATTTCTAATTGTAATATCAATTAAATATGTTTGAAATTTTGATTACATTTATATTACTTAATAACAGTTCAATGGATTCAACAGTCAGGTTGCCTGTGTTTTGAATTAGGGACGATACAAATATATAAAAAACATGTACTTGCTTTTCAGTTAAGTGACTACACATCCGTTGTTTTATCTTGTTGTATCTGAATATGTTAATAACCAGTCCCTTTTAAGAATATTCTTTTCATAAAAGTATACGTTTTTAGATGTAATCACCTGTTTCACAGTGCAGTCCGGTGTAGCGAGTCGGACACAAGCAGAAGAATGTGGGATTGTGTCCGCTGCCTATGAAACATGATCCACGAATACAGGGGCTTTGGGAACACGGATTGGCAGGGGTTGTCGGGACTGAAACGAATTGTTGCCCATTTGATAATGTGTTACGCATGTTTTGATTTATATAATGTATTTATAGATTTTGGACAGTCCAGTAACTACTACGTACATGCTTAGAAATAAATGCGATGAATATTCATTAAACATTAAATAAATAAGGCATTTTTTTAATCAGTATGGACTCAATCCACAGTATCGAAAAGAGCACTCGCACTTAAAAGAACAATATTGGTCGGAAAATGGTACCGAGCTTATTTTTAATGTTTCGCCCAGAATATATGATATTGGCGTTACCCTACTTGAAAATGTGTCGATTCTATGTGTCGAATAAGTTAACAACAAACAAAAATATAATACTAACCTGTCGGTGTTGTTGTTTGAATCGGCGTTGTCGTAGCAGTAGTTGAGGAAATTACTGAAACAATAAGGTCCGTGTAGCGCGGTGCATTAAACCACGCGGAATTTAAATCGACATTGGTTTTGATAAATTATAAACAATAAGCTGACTGACGTAAACATATTACTTCTACTTTAACAAATTATTTCCAAATTGATATAACAATATTAAGCCGGTTGTATATCGAGCATTGTTATTGCTTGTTCGCTATTCTTTGAAAATGGCTAACTTTTGTTTTGTACGAATATATTAAAAGGACTGTGAACCACGAATGACGATAAAAAAAAGAAAAGTTCTAAAATAACGTATTTTTTTTACAATTATTAGTTTATATTGATTAAAATATCACGACTGGTATAAATCATTACTTGAAAAAAGTTTTTTTTATTTTTACTTTATTTGTGTGTTTTTTTTCATTATTGGGTATGTCTACCAGGTAACTACCAGTTTACTATAAATAACGCAAGTGGATTGATCATCAACGTCACGTGGTGAACACAGGAATGCAAATTGTGCATGCGTAGTGAATTGTATATATTTTATATATAAAATGATCAATCTACTTGCGTTATTTATAGTGTGTATATCGTTATGTCACCTTTTTTCGCGATTTCGATTTCACATCGCGAAATTTTATTACCGAATATACTGAAAATATGAACTTTTTTCAAGTAATGTAATATACCAGTCGTGATATTTTAATCAATATAAACTAATAATTGTAAAAAAATACGGTATTTTAGAACTTTTTTTTTCGTCATTCGTGGTATGCAGTCCCTTTAACTTTTAACATACATTTACAGTTTCAAAAATGTCAATGAATTCTTTAGTCAAAGTCTCAACAATTTTGAATTGAAAACGGATACACGTGTTTAACCATAAAAACCTTATATTTGTTTTTCAGTTATTACAATACGCGTATATTTTTATAACGTCCAATGAGATTCATTGTCCGTTGACTTTCAGACTATTTTTGCACAAATATCCTATTCCTATCTGTATGATTTGATATCACTTACCCGTTTCGCAATGTTGTCCGGTGAAGTCGCTCGGACAGAGACAGAAAAATGAGGTATTGTTTCCGTTGCCTCCCGGTATGTAGCAGGACCCACGCACACATGGGCTAGGGGAACACGGGTTGATTTCTAATTGTAATATCAATTAAATATGTTTGAAATCATTTATATAACTTAATAACAGTTCAAAGGATTTAACAGTCAGGTTGCCTGTGTTTTGAATTAGGGACGATACAAATATATAAAAAAACATGTACTTGCTTTTCAGTTAAGTTACTACACATCCGTTGTTTTATCTTGTTGTATCTGAATATGTTAATAACCAATCCCTTTAAGAATATTCTTTTCATAAAAGTATACGTTTTTAGATGTAATCACCTGTTTCACAGTGCAGCCCGGTGTAGCGAGTCGGACACAAGCAGAAGCGATCGTGTCCGCTGTCAATGAAACATGATCCACGAATACAGGGGCTTTGGGAACACGGCTTGGCATGGGTTGTCGGGACTGAAACGAATTGTTGCCCATTTGATAATGCGTTACGCATGTTTTGATTTATATAATGTATTTATAGATTTTGGACAGTCCAGTAATTACTACGTACATGCTTAGAAATAAATGCGATGAATATTCATTAAACATTTGATAAAGAAGGCAAGTTTTTAATCAGTATGGACTTAATCCACAGTATCGAAAAGAGCACTCGCACTTTAAGTAACAATATGTATCGGATAATGATACCGATATTAAATACGAGTCTGAGATGATCGTTACTTTGGCTACCATACTTTGTAGCCTTGACAGTTCCCTGGCGAATCTTAACTGGCAATCCTTAGCCGACAGACGAAGAAAGTATAAGCTTCTACTCCTTGTTAAGATTAAAAAATCATACTTATGATTTAAACCGTAGAAACATCATTATGTATTGTCTTTGTTCATGTTGTGCAAAAGAAACGCCATCAGGCTACTTCTGGCTCTGTCCAAATCTTAATAATATTTGTTATTACTTTCTTTCAAATCTGCAATATTCATCGACATAAAACCATTAACTATTTGGAGACGACATGATATCACGTAAATACACATATTTATTTCATTGTGTCTAAGGCTTTATCTCAGCAAACAAACGCTTTGACATTTAGACGGTGCTTCGGACCAATTACTCCCTGATCCCCCATTGGTGTGTGACAATACAAACGTTTTCTTTTTCATATAATTATTGTTTTTAATGCTTGTTAGTATGCTTACATATGCTCAAGATTATTCCTCAATACGTTTTAGTATGCTGACAAATGCTGGGGATTATTCCACTAAGTGTTAACACAACCTTGTAATAATGTTAAGTATAAACATAAATTAACCGTAAACGAACGAAATGGCAAAATGAAATTTTTGCACTAACATCTTTAACTACCGGATTTATATTGCATATTCCTCTCTAGTAAACCCCAGTATGGAACATTACTCACAGAAGCGTCATTGATGCTTCTAATCCATGAACATTCACATCAATGTTTGATATGCACATGAATGCTACGTCGTTTATTCTGAACCAATACATATGTATAAACTAAAAACTGCATGCTCGTTCCACACATGGTGCCCATATATCCGCGAGAACAGAGGCATAAAGTAACATACTTCCCCTGCTTCCCAGGTTGCACGGGCAATGGATTCACGAACTCGGTGAACATGGATCAACATGCGCATTATAATATATTTATTTTGCATTTGTATATTGGCTAAATCGTTCAAATCTCATTTGGACCATGGATAAGACCAATCAAATACTCACAGTCAGTAATACATGATATGATACTCTCATACTCTTATATATTGCAAACATTAATAGTATACATAATGTCACATACGAGCTTAACTATAAAAGTTCACTTATTTCTTTCCTTTTCAAAGGAGGTTTTTGACTAGCATATTTATAATCTTTATGGACGTCTAACCATTTAGCAAAAATGCATTCAGATGATGATGGTGGAATTTCTTAAAATTTTACATGATCGGACACAAACGTAATATTTAAATATGTAAGGATGCTTACTGGATAAAGTAGTCGGAATCACGATGGGCGTGACAGATGTTGAAGGTCCTGAAAAATAGTTTTTCTTGTTGATCTGTATACTTTTCTGTCAAATTTATTTTTTAATTTGTAAAAGCCTACCAGTCTCATTACTTTGGAAATGTAAATGATTTTACCAAATTTGGGATGATAAATGTCAACATAACTGCTTAACTACAAAAAGGGTGAATTTCTTACTTTAAGATAAATATTTGAATCATTTATGACGTTATATGTATGGTGTAAGGATACACAATACACAACGTGTGACCAGTAAGATTCTCTCGCGTTATTGCATGTATTTTTCGTAGGAAATCATCATGTCAATAAGAAACTGGGTTGCTTTAACATGTATTTTTCACTCGTAAACATATTTGTTTTAATAACGGCAGTGTTTAAAACGTATTATTTTGCTAAAAGCAACACACATCTTCTACTTACTGGCAGGAAATGTGTTGCATTAATTTATATATTTCCGATATATGTTAACAATGCTTTTAGTGCCTGTTTGGCTTCCTTTGGACGGTAAACTGATAAACAAATATTTTTAAATAGGTTGACTCATGCCTGTACAAGAAGTGACTTGGTTACACATATCTCCATGGCAACATTTATAACACAATTCGGTATCACCAGTGGCTCGCTTGCCTATTAAAGCATGGGTATCTATCTGGCCAGGGCATGTCTGTAATATAGTAAAGATGAATAATGAAACCACAGACAAATCATCAAGAGAAACAGTTTTGTTCGCCAGTCTTTTTTAATGCAATATTAAAATTGCGTTTACAATTCTAGGCAATAAATATAATACGACTATAATCATAAAAGAATGATAAAAGCTGGGTTAACCGCCTTAGAACGGTAAATTCGAACAGTTTGAGTAAATTCAAAGGACTATGTTAAACATTCCATTTTCGGAAATACTAACACTTACTTGAACAATTATTAGGTACATTACAATTACGAGTACGTAATGATAAGGTATTTCATAACTCCACTAAGAAAGTCTTTCACGAAGTCAGTCTATAAATCAGACCGTTTTTAATTCGCCAATCGATATCACATGGTCATAAAAGGCCTGTGTGTATCTGTTTCAGATATTATTTCAATATAAAAAGACAAAACTTAAGATTTAAACATTATTTTAAATTATGAGTTACTCATACCTGACTTTCGTGACAACCGAATTCGTATATAACCGTAAAATCAGGTTTCAACACGTACTTGGCATAGCATTCCTGAAAGCCAAAACGGTTTGCTCAGTTATTTCTAACATATTTCGTTTAACCTAAAGTAAATCATCACTGTGAAAAATCACAAAAACTTCAAAACTTTTCAAATGAATGTTTTTATTATAAATTGTGTTTTAATACATACTTGCCCATTGGGACAGGTTTGGAATGTAACACATGGGGAACTGGAAGGCATTGGTGCACAACTTAAGCATAGCGTCGCAGTAGCTGTAATCAAAAGAAATATTTTGCTCATACGAATATTCCTAATTGCATTATGGACACTTTAATTCAATTTGTGTGGTGAGAGTTAGACTAGTGAATCAAATAAAGATATGTAAAACAAATAAGGTTAATATACGCTAATTATTTCCTATATCAATATTTGTGTGTTCATATAATAACCGAATACACTACAACAGATGCATGATAATGGTATTCAATGCATTGCTTTCCAAAAATGCGTTCCACTGCCCTGTTCTTAATTCATGCAGTTTCTCTTTAAATACGAATACCGGAGTTAAATTTGGACGTTCTAGTCATGTTCGATATAAGTGGTCAGAGTTTCTGTTTTATTAACTGGCTACAGCTCATGCAAACATATAGGAATGTATGCTCGTTCGCAGAAAATACTATGTAGGCTCTGTACAATTTGACATTATTTCAAAATTGAAGTAAGATCAAAATATTCTTTGTGCTTAAAAAAACCCAGACGGGTAGACACATTGTGTCTCACTCATTAGTTAATGATTGAATCGACAAATAGAAGTAGTAAACATAATTTTTAGTGAGATTGTCGCAGCGTTCATTAAATTTTGACGAACAACCATCGTCACACAGCAAAGAGCAGCAATGTTTCTGTAAATTGTCAATTACCTGACTCGAGGCTAAGAAATAACCAACCAACGAGAACAAGGTTCATTGCTGAAATGAAAATTCACGTTTGATAAGTCAATTTTATTAAGATTTATTATATTAAAAAAAATAACAATGATATTTTATCTGTTTTTATTCGATTATCTTTTTTTAGATATTTCGTTAACACTGAACAACCTTATTAAAACATAGTGTTGCGCTTATTTTCACTATCTTCCTTTGATTCCCTGTTAAAAGACACATTGTTTTACAACTACATAAATTATGACACTTAACGGTCCCGGCCATTATTGTATACACGGTAGGACAGTCAAAAATAAAAGTGAACACAATCGGGAACCAGACCATTTCAAACGGTCAATTTTAGACTGGCATTTTGAAATCTTCAGATTTTTTTTTAGTAAACAGCTTGTTACTTGTAAATTGGACCACCGGAAAATTGCTCCCATCATGAAATACGAATGTTGAAGCAATAACAATCATATGCACTCATTTGATTTCTTAACATTTACTTTTAAAATAAAATAGTATTTTAAATCATTTCTGAGTAAAAAAAAGATGCTTACCGTATTTGGAGCAAATATATTAATATAAAGGCGTAAAATACGAATGCAGACTAAATTGTACATACCGCTAAAGTACTGTCCCGACAGTAGACTCCAGTGTTATCGGCGTGTAAAAGAGAGACACGTTAATGTATAGTCGACTCCAGTGTTATCGGCGTGTAAAAGAGAGACACGTTAATGTATCTGACTGCTTATCTTATCGTCCTCGTAGAAACGTTTCAAGTGTCAAATTTGTACGATTTAACAACAACTCGAAAAGTGAAAACAAGTGATAGATAGACATTATATTTAGGGTTTCATTCAATATTTTTTTTAAGAAGCAGCATATGTTTCATGGCATCAGTAATGAATTTGGCGATATTGTTAATGAGTTTGTTATTTTGACAAGATGTTTCTCTTGTAGAAGATTTTTCATCAGAAATAAAATGCGTGTGTTAGGAGCAGGTTTTATTGATGTTATATAATTGATATGATGTAAATCAGACCAAAAGTGTTGTTGGACATGTTACACGTATTATACTTAAGCGCATCTTTATTGTTTTCGCTAACTTATACTGATATTATGTTTATTTGTGCATGCTCTAATTTTCTATTAATAAATATCTAAACTGATGATTCATTCTTCCAGGTTATTGTCACACACCGGACATTGCAGATTACTAGTTTAACTTGATACACTTGATACATACGCACATTAAGGTCAACGCCAAAGTCAACTACATTTTGCAGCTGTGGTCTTAGATGTCTGCTAACGACCAGTCATCCAAACACAAGGACCGACTTAGACCAAGCTTATCAAGGGACGCTTCAAGGCGCCAAAATACATGATCTTGTTAACAGATGATTGCTGGAGTCGAGAGTATAACAAGGCAAGAAAACAACGGAACATCACATGCAATTAGTTAATTTTTTATTTATAAATGTTCGGGCTACCAGCGCCATCAGGATATAATAGCAAATAAGCAACCATAAACACATCTAAGATTTTGTTTTATTAGTGCGTCTCTACTTATCATATTATATAAACCGTTATGTTCAACAATAACAGATGTGCACTGGTCCCACACCATGCTCCAGTCGACTGTCACAGGTATTAGGAGGCCATGCTAGTGTAGTTGTGTGCTGCCTTCCCGGAGTTAGATGAATTATTCTGTTTTCAGCATTGATGTACATATATATGGATAGATTAATAAGAAAATAGCTGTAAATGTGAAGGACACAGTTTTAAGTAATGAATTATTTTAACGTTAAATGTATTGGTTACACAAACGATGGTATGTGTATGAGTCAAAATCAAATAGGCAGATCGCCGTGGCGTAGTGGTTATGGTGTCCGCCTAGCGATCGGGAGGTCATGGGTTCGAACCCCACTGGGAGCGTTCCTTTGATCTCCCCCAAAGACACCAAGTACTGGTTCTAGTCCCAGGAAACGGACTCGAGAGCGTTTATATAAGCCTACGGCTTTCGATGCAATCGAGCTAATATGAACAGGTTTAAACGAAAATCAAATAAATTAATACAAAGCAATCAATTGCACTTCTTACTTTAAAAAAATGAATGAATCAATATTCATTTAAATAACAAATTCATGGTAAACAAATCCGATCGGGCCGAACATGCAAATATTGTAACCATGCAGTGTTTGTGACGCTATTTAAATTATTCCGTACCATTTTTAACATCATGTGTAAACATACTCATTTTATCATATGAAATGCGATGAATTTGTATGTGTCAT